>MDKI01103288.1:0-16891 GCA_005239505.1 Nicotiana paniculata
GTATGGCCCAAGACTTCATCTCTAGAAAAGCCTATCCAAAATGGGAAGAAAAGAACCAATCCAATTAGTAACTACCAGTATAACTTAACAAGATTGTGTCGCCGCATTAAGGATTGTTGTGAGCTAAGAGAAGCTTGGATTTCGAGTTGAAGTTGCTGTATAAGATTGAAGTCTTTGGGAAAATATACGTTGAGTCGTTAAGTATATGACAAAGTTATGTTAAGGCTCACTCTTTCTTTCTTTTGGCATGATGCACAAACAACGTAACTATAATACCTTTACTTCAAAACGAACTTTGTTCTCAAGATTAAAGCTTGTGAACCTCATTGTTTTTGTTATAGTTCATGCCTTTTATTGTTCTTTGTCGGGATCACTTCCCGTCTTAATGTTGATAGCATCTTGAATCGTATATGTAACGACTCGATCGGTCATTTTGAGCTCTAACGCGTCGTTCAGCGGTTTGAATCCCTGAGTAGCTTCACTTCAGGTATTATGACTTGCATGCATTGTCAGAATTGAATTTCGGTAAGTTCGAAGTTGAATTGGAAAGAAAATTCTCATTTTAGAAGTTTTAAGTTGGAAGAATTGACTAATGTGTGATTTTTGAGTAAATGACCTCAAAATCGGGATTTGAAGGTTCCAACATGTTCGTATGATGATTTTGGACTTGGGCGTATGTCCAGATCGAGTTTTGGATAACTCGGCAACGTTTCGGCGCCTCATATGGAAGTTGACATTTTGAAAGAATTTCATAAATTTAGGTTGAAGTGTATTTCAATGTTGTCGATGTCCGTTTGGGATTCCGAGTCTGGGAATAGCTCAGCATGGTGATTCTGGTATTGGGAGCGTGTCCGGAAGTGGATTTGTAGGTTCGTACGTCATTTCGGGGTCATTTAGCGAAAGTTATAAATTTGAAGGTTTTTGAGAAGTTTGACCGGAAGTGGACTTTTTGATATCAGAGTCGGATTTCAATTCTGGAAGTTGGAGTAGGTCTGTAATGTCGAATGTGACTTGTGTGCAAAATTTGATGTCAATCGGACGTGATTTGATTAGTTTCGGTATCAAATGTAGAAATTAGAATTTCTTAGTTTCATTATACTCGAATTGGGGTGTGATTCGTGTTTTTAGCGTTATTTGATGTGATTTGAGGCCTCGACTAAGCCTGTGATATATTTTGAGACTTGTTGGTATGTTTGGACAAGGTCTTGAGGGGCTCGGGTGAGTTTCAGGATGGTTTCAGATCATTTCTAGGCCATACTTAGCTGCTAGTTTTTGGCTACAACAATGTGCTACGCGATAGCGGGGAATTGATCACGATCGCGATGAGTAAAATGAGAGAAATTGGCCAGTGCTCTGTGATCGCGGAAGGACTTTCGCATCGCATAGAGGAAAGTTTTTGCTGTACTGACCCGAATTTGGGAGCTTGTATCTTGCAATCTATAAGGCATTTGGAGATAATCAAAAAATAAAAATTTTATCCCTCTGTGTCCAGTTTTCAGAAAATCAAACCATTTCAGATTTGAAAATGTGCACAAAACGTTATGGTGGATACACTACAGCCTGTCCGGGAAGAGATTGAAAATCGCTTTGTATTGCACAGGGCTGACTTTGGTAGCTTGTGTCTTGTAATCCATAAGGAACTGAGAGATAATCTAAGGATGAAAGTTGTATCCCTTGGTGTTTAATTTTCAAAAAGTCAAACCATTTACAATTTGGAGTTTTGTAAAGAGAGTTATGACCATTATAATAGAGGTTGTCCGGAAGAGCTGGGCACTTGTTCTTCGCGACCGCAAAGGAAACATTTTGGGCTGAGAAAAGTTGTGCTTTGCGATCACGAAATATTTTCCGCGGTCGCAAAGTGTAAATACCTGGGCAGAAGCTATATTTCGAGTTTTTGGCCATTTTTGGAGCTATGGAGCTCAGATTGAAGCGATATTTGAGGGGATTTTTACCATATGGATTGGCGTAAGTGTTCTATATCCGAAAGCGATTATACTTCATGATTTATATTCATAATTTATTTCGAATTTAAATGGAAGAAATCAAGATTTTTTCAAATCTTTTCAAGAACAAAAATTTAAGATTTGGAGGTCAAGTTGTTATCGGAATTTGATAAAAGTGGTGTGGTTGAACTTGTATCGGAAGCCAGGAATCCAGCTGAGGAGAGGATCGCATCTGCTTGTCCCTTTCCGGAGATGCGACCAGGGAGCCGCAGAAGCGGAAGTCTTGGAGGCAGTGAGCTTCATTTATTACAGGACTTAAGCCATTTCTAATCCATTTCTCTCACTTTTGGGCGATTTTTGAGCTTCTTAAGAGGGGTATTCACCTAGAAACTTGGAGGTAAGTAAATTTATCTAATGTAAGTTAAATACATAGATTCTGGGTAGATTTTAACATGTAAATTTGTAAAAATTATGGGTTTAAATGAAAAATCCAGGTTTCGATAAAAATGGGTTTAACCACGAAAATAGTTATGGGATTGACTGAACAAAATATATATTTGATTTTGTGAGTTTACGGGTAACAACTTTCTTCAAAAATTTTAGAAATCCGAGCATGTGGGCCTGAGGATAATTTAGGAATCCTTCAGTTGGGGTTGGATAATCACTCTAATAGTTAGAATATGAACTTTTGAACACATATTGATCTATTTATACAATATTTGACTAGTTTCAGATTGTTCAGCACCGAGTTGAGGCTTTAGAGTGAATTTAAGGTTGGAAAGTGAGTTTTGAGACGAGGTAAGTCTATTGTCTAACCTTGTAAGAGAGAATTTATCCCATATGTGACTTAAATTAATATTTCCTTCTAATTGTGGGGGCTATATATATACGAGGTGACGAGAGTCCGTGCATACATAACTACTAATTATGCTTATGTCAGGATAATTTTAGGACCCAAATCATGAATTATTTGAAATGTTTGCACCCTACTTGTTAATTAAAGTGCCTAAATTATATTAGAACTTGTTAGAGGAATTGTGAAAGACCGTTAATGGAATTTGTATTACATTGTGTATTAGCCTTTAACAATGTTTAAGTCAAATACTTATAAGTATCCTCTCTTCTTGTGGAGCGGGCCGAACACCTCGGAAGCAGATAAATGCATATATAGTTGGTGCCGCTCGACCCTTGGCAGTGTACACGTTATTCTGGATTGGACCGTACGACCTCGACATAATCGTATGTGATAATGCTGAGAGTTTAATTACCTTTGATATCATTTCACGCTTGAGAAGTTGAAATCATATATGACTGAATTAATTTTGAGAATTCCTATGTGTGAAAGAATTATTTATTTTCTGCTTGTTTATGAGTTACTATTATTATCATCTATACACATGCTTATTTAGAACTTTTGTACTGCTATTGTTAGCCCATAGTAAGTGTTGATGTCAATCCCTTGTAGTACTTCTTCGAGGTTAGACTTGATACTTGCTGGGTACATTTTGTTTATGTACTCATGTTAAACTTATGAACTAACCGTGCAGGATCTGAGATAGGTGCATTTGGTGGACATATCGACGCGCATCCCCGTTACCTGGAGGCCTAGTGGTGAGCTGCTTCCCGAGCCGTTTCGCAGTACCTAGAGTCTCTCCTTTGCATTTATTTCTGTCTATTTTCATTGCAACAGTAGCTAGAGTTTTGTATAATGTATTAGTGCTCATATACTTGTGACACCAGGTCTTGGCACACACACTAGCAGACATATGATTTTGGATTATTTTATTATTATGATTGCACTCAATTGCTTTCGTCCATTTATTTACAAATTTGTGGTTTCTTAATCTTCTTACTAATGGAATTTAAATACTTGAAAATTTATTAAAAAGAGGAAATCACATAGTTAGTCTACCGTGGGCTTGCCTAGGGGAAGTGCCCGCCAACACGCCTGTAAGAGAATTGGGTCGTTGACATTACACTTTCTTGTTCCGTCACTAGAGCAAGCTTATTCGGTTTCTTCGTGTTTATGACTTCATGAGCCATCACGCAACAGTCGTCGAGGCACAACCATTGACCAACGACTATCTTCTCACAATCTAAATCGGATTTTATCCAAGTGAAATGAAGTATCTAGTTGTCCCTTAGTGATCAGATTATTATTATCGCAATAAATGTTTATCCATGTGTATTAAAAATCATGGTGTTGCTAAAATAGCCAGTCCAACCCTACCCTAAGCGGGCCAACCCTTCATTTCTTTTTTAGAAAAAAAAGATTCTTTAGATCCTTAAATATTTTTTCGTGACGTAGTCGATTAATCGTATAAACTACTTTCGTTTTCTTAGAGCGTACCAAAGCTTGATATTTGACGAGAAATCTCGAAATTGAAATGCAAATTCTCTATATCTCTAGATCTTCTTTTTTAAAAGTGTCATGAATATTTTGTTAATACATTTTTTTCATTTTCCTCCGATTTAGAGATTGCTTCAATAAGTTTATATGCTAAGGTTTTTAAAATTACTGAAATTTGCTAGTGGTCAAATTTTTTTTGTGAGTGTATTTAAAATTAATATTTTCCATACTGAAGAGCAGTTTAAATATTAATAATATACTCAAGTAATCCAAACTGATCATTGGCCGCTAAAAGTAATATTTTCTTTTGAAAATATATGATTATTGACCAGGTAAAACTTTTTGAGTTCATTATTAATTAAGAAAAAGAAAAACTAATTTTGTCCTTTAACATGCATGTCAAAGATCTAAATTCTAGTTGATATAGAATGGTAAATGAGCAATCTAAAATTGGTAATGGAGATTATATTTAATAGTTTTTTTTTTATTTTTACTTTTTAAAAATATTTAATAGTTAATTAGTTTGAATTTAATTAATTTTTGGTTTACGGGCCAGCCCAGGCCTAGCCTCGGTCAAGCCTCAAGGTCCAGCAGACTGACTTGGACCGGGCTTATAAGCCTCAGTTTTAAATGGGCTCAAAAAAATCCTAGTCCAACTGTCACGACCCAATTTACCCTCTGAAAGGTATCGTGACGGCACCTAGTCTCTATGACTAGGTAAGCCTAGAAATTTGCGGAAAAACAACAAAATGAATAAAATAAAGACCAAAAAGGATATCAACTAGATATAAGGTAGCTACTCAGCATATACAGTTTGCACTTTCCAAAACCTGGATTGTCACCAACATCACAAGCTAAACTCTATGGTTCATATACAAACTGAAAATGAAAGTGTAGTCTCATATACGAACTATAACTATGCTAAGATAGGAGGGGGACTCAAAATCTGCAGAAATACCTCAAAGTCTCCCAAAAATCTGCTACTCTACTGACTCTGGAACGGTGCGCTGGTACCTGGATCTGTACAAGAGAAAAACATGCACAAAAGGGCGTGAGTACTCCACATTCGGTACCTAGTAAGTGCCAAACCTAACCCCAGTCAAGTAGTGACGAGGTCAGGTTGCGGCTCTACTGAGTTTGCAAAAATAAATAGATATAATTAACAGTTAAGTAAAACATCAATAATTAACGGGAGGTAAAGTGAACCGGAAAGAACGAAGTAATAAATCTCAGTTTCGTACAGCATACAAATCAGTAGATAGTCGTTCAATACAACACCGGAGAAAGTCTCAGGTCTCGGCCCGCAGTCCCAATGTAAATATGCAATACAATGCAAGGGAATGTCTCAGGTCATAGCCCGCAGTCCCAATGTAAATATGCAATGCAATGCAAGGGAAAGTCTCAGGTCATAGCCCGCAGTCCCAATGTAAATATGCAATAAAATTCAAGGGAAAGTCTCAGTTCATAGCCCGTAGTCCCAATGTAAATATGCAATACAATGCAAGAGAAAGTCTCAGGTCATATCCCGCAGCCCCAACGTAAATATGTAATGCGAGATGTATATCAGATATAGCATAATTCAAAAGCTTTTGGGAAAACAGTTGGCAAATATAGAGGAAGGTACTTAACCCAGTTTCAAATAATAGGAACGATTGGAAAAACAGGTAAAATCGTTGGACTTGATAAAATCTTAAGTCGCTACTCAGTTAAACCAATAACATAAATAATAGGAATTGAAGATGAAGTATGTCATAAAAGAAAAACAATGGAATTAGTGATAATATCCCGTGAACATACTCGTCACCTCACGTACGCGGGGTTTTTATGTCAAGAATCAGTTATAAATGCCTAAGGGAATTTCCCCAACACAGAATTAGGCAAGCCGCTTACCTCGCCTGTGCTAATCAACCAATAATCACGCTCTTGCCACGAGTATCCAACTCTGGGTGGCCCAAATCTATTCAATTCGATTGCATAATGTAAATATCATTCCAAGAAATTAAAACTAATTAATTCGAAGCTAATACGCGAAATTAGGAATTTTGACCAAAACGCCCCTCGGGCCCATGTCTTGAAATCGGGTAAAATTTACATTTCCCGAACCCTCATTAACTCACAAGTCTAACCATATGAAAATCTCTCAAATTGGAGGTCAAATACCCATTCAAAAATCCAAAATTCGGTATATGAAGTTTCTTCCAATTTTCCCATTTTCTTCTCAAGAAATTCGAACTTTAAGGTGGAATTGAAGGTTAGAATCATGGAAATTGACCTATAATGGTTAGGAAGCACTTACCCAAAACACCCAGGTGAAAAAGTCTTCTAAAATCGCCTCTCCCGAGCTCCAATATTCAAAAATGGTGAAAAATAACTTAAACCCTCATAATTGGGTTTTTAATAGTCTGTCCAGGTAATGTTCTATGCGTTCGCGGAGGGGCCACCGCGAATGCGAAGAGTAAAATTTCATGGGCCCAGAAAATGGCCTATGCGAACGCGGTGTGAGGCCTGCGAACACGAAGAACAAACACCCTAACACTACGCGAACGCGATCCCAGACCTGCGAACGCGAAGAGCAATGACCCCTGACACGTGGGACCCCAACTCGACCCTATGCGAATGAGACATGGACCCTGCGTTCACGATGGAGGGCCATACTTAAATATGCAAACGCGTTCTGCTGACCGCAAACGCGTAGAACAAAATTTCTTGAAGCCAAAATAAACCTATGCGTTCGCGGTCACCTCCATGCGAGCACATAAGAGGAAACCAGTTGCAGCAAAAATCTGATCTCTTCATAAGTCCAAAACTAATCCGTTGGCCATTCGAAACATACCCGAGGCCCCCATGACCTCAACCAAACCTACCAACTAATCCAAATACCTTATTCGAACTTGGTCGATCCTTAAAAACACGTCCCATAACATTAAAATCATCAAAATTGCATGGATTCAAGCTTAAGAACTTAGGAGTATTCTAGAATTCACATCCGACGCCGAACACGTCTAAACTCATCCGAATGACCTCAAATTTGCACATAGGTCATAAACGATATTACGGACATGTTGTCGCTTCGAAAATCCATTCCGAGTGTGATATCAAAATCTCACCTATCGGCCGAATTCGCTGAATTTTTAACTTTCACCAATTCAAGCCTAAATCCACAACCAACCTCGAAAACACATTTCGAGTATGCTCCTAACCCCAAAATCACCCAACGGAGCTAACGGAGTCGACAAAATCCCATTCCGGATCCGTCTTCACATAGCTCTAGCTACGGCCAGATTTCTAAAGCTAAGATCCACATTTACGGACTATGTGTCCAAAATCACTTCGGATTTCATCACTCAACGCACCGACAGGTTCCAATAACATAAATTCACACGGGAGAAATGGTAAATAGGGGATCAGGACGTTAATTCTTAAAACGACCGGCTGGATCGTTACATCCTCCCCCTCTTAAGAAAATCGTTCGTCCTCGAACAAGCATAGAAACATACCTAAACTTGGGAAAAGATGAGGGTACTGACTCTGCATATCATGCTCGGTCTCCCAAGTCGCCTCCTCGACTGGCTGGCCCCTCCACTGAACCTTTACTAACGATATATCCTTTAACTTGAGCTTTCTGACCTGCCTGTCCAATATAGCCACAGGCTCCTCAACATATGATAGATCCTTGTCCAATTGGACTGAGCTGCGTGAGGCCTGCGAACGCGAAGAACAAACCCCCTAACACTACGCGAACGCGGTCCCAGACCTACGAACGGGAAAGGCAAGGACCCCTGACCCTTGGGACCCCAGCTCGACCCTATGCGAACGCGACATGGACCCTGCGTTCGCGATAAAGGGCCAGACTTAAATATGCGAACGCGTTCTGCTGACCGCGAACGCATAGAACAAAATTTCCTGAAGTCAAAATAAACCTATGCATTCGCGGTCACCCCCATGCGAACACATAAGAGGAAACCAGCTGCAGCAAAAATCCGATCCTTTCATAAGTCCAAAACTAACCCGTTGGGCATTTGAAGCACAACCGAGGCCCCCGGGACCTCAATCAAACTTACCAACTGACCTAAATGCCTTATTCGAACTTGGTCTAGCCTTAAAAACACGTCCCATAACATCAAGATCATCAAAATTGCATGGATTCAAGCTTTAGAACATAGGAACATTCTAGAATTCACATCCGACGTCGAAACACGTCTAAACTCATCCGAATGACCTCAAATTTTTCACATAGGTCCTAAACGACATTACGGACCTGCTTTCGCTTCCGTAAATCCATTCCGAGTCCGATATCAAAATCTCACCTATCGGCCGAATTCGCCGAATTTCTAACTTTCGCCAATTCAAGCCTAAATCCACAACCAACCTCGAAAACACATTCTGAGTATGCTTCTATCCCCGAAATAACCCAACGGAGCTAACGGAGTCGACGGAATCCCATTCCGGATCCGTCTTCACACAGATCTAGCTACGACCAGATTTCTAAAGCTAAGATCTACATTTATGGACTATGTGTCCAAAATCACCCTGGATTTCATCACTCAACGCATTCCAATAACATAAATAGACATGGGAGAAATGGTAACTAGCGGATCGGGACATTAATTCTTAAAACGACCGGTCGAGTCGTTACACCAACCCTACCCAAGTAGCAGGCTAGGTTGAGCTGGCCTCACGGGCCAAGCCCATTTGACGGCTCTAGCCGTGATGCAAAATAAAATATAAATAAATAAATATCATTTACATTCACTCGGGCCAAAACTATAACATCCAGTAGCCAAAAATTATAATACGCATTTTATAACCCAAAAATAATTATAGGGCTAGACCAAAAGTACTGTTTTATGCCCTTCCAATTGAAACTCCCGCTCCCTTTCCAGTATTGCTCTCTCTTCTTCCT
Organism: Nicotiana paniculata; assembly: GCA_005239505.1. Taxonomy (NCBI): domain Eukaryota; kingdom Viridiplantae; phylum Streptophyta; class Magnoliopsida; order Solanales; family Solanaceae; genus Nicotiana; species Nicotiana paniculata. The sequence goes on from MDKI01103288.1 coordinate 9,197, forward strand.
CCTCCGCCATTTCTCGAAATTAGATCTACCTTCGCCAGGCGGTTCAATTTTATAAATTTATCCGACAAAGAATGAATTAGACCTTCTTGTAATTTTCTACAACGAAATTAAATAAGATAATGTCTAAAACATCTTTTCTCAACTTTGCTTTAATGCTTCAAAGTCTCGAAATTATTTCTCATGACAAAAGTTTGTTTAGTTATTTAAAAATTATTTAGTGCATTTCAGTGTGATTCTTAGGTAAATTTGTTACTTTTACATTATAAAAAATAATTTAATAATATATTTTAAAATTGTAATACGGTACCGAAACACTTATTTTGGGGGTAATTTGATTAAATGACCTTGCAAATTTACAAAGAAAGGATATGCCAACTATAAATGGATGTTTAGGTGGCTGTATAAAAATGTATGTCTTAAGCTCACATTTTTTTTGTGGGGTTAAAACTGTAAAGTACTATCACAGACAACCAAATATTTACAACCAAAGAGCACTGTAGAGAATTTAACCACCTTCTAATAAGGGTGTTAACATCTCCAAAGCCTCAAACGGGAAGAAACATGTATTTACAGGAATTCAAGGGCTATTGATTTTGTTTTAAAAGTGGAAAAGGAAAATCATTGGCTAAAGAGAGAGGGGAAACCAACCTTTGAATAAATGGACTGCCACTATACAAAGTAAATACAATAGATTGTCACTATAAAAAATATGTACTAAATAGACCGTTATTGTACAAAAAATATCGAAATAGACTGTCAATATACAAAACAGACGGTCACTATACAAAAATTATACAAAATAAATATATCGGGCTATAGATACAATAAGTTTGGGCCGAAGGGCCATTTCGTGTTAGTGAAAAAACAATGGCTATTAAAATTTTGAAGGGTTATGGAGGGTAGTTTTCTCTAAATAAAGTCATCTCTTGTGCAAGGGTAAATGACATGTCGTATATAGTTTATACACTATGTAGCAGATACGTATCCGGCGGATATAAGAACATCAATTTTTCGCTAAATTTTTGTACATATGTTAAAGTATTTGCATAAAGTACCCTCTCGTCTGACACCAGTATATCAACAACAACAACAACCTAGTGAAATCTCACATGTGAAGTCTGGGGAGGATAGTGAGTATGTAGACTAACCCTTCCTTGAGAGAGTAGGGAGTCTGTTTCGAAAACCCTCGGCTCAAGAAAACGAAAAGAGACAATATAGCAGTACCATCAACAAAAACCATAGAAATAATAACAGCGACATAAAACCAGAAAGTAGATGAAAAGCAATAACAATAACAAGTAGATAAGGCCCGAAACTATAAGAACGGAAGAATAGTGTGAACACAATATTAACCAATTGTAGTCGAAGATGAAATTAACCCTATCAGACTAGCCTCACACCCGGTACGAAGTAAAAAAGTGCTCAACTATAACCTAACCAACAACCTTAATGCTCGACTCTACACCATCCTATCAAGGGCCATGTCCTCGGAAATCTGAAGTCACGTCATGTCTTACCTTATCACCTCTCTCCAATACTTCTTATGTCGCCCTCTACCTTTTGGGCTTTTGGGCTTCTCCTTCGCACGTTCCGGAACCATTTGAGCCTCGCTTCTTGCATCTTGTCATTCATATGAGCCGCACCTATCTTCTCCCGAATATCTTCATTCTTAATCTTATCCATCCTAGTGTGCCCGCACATCCACCTCAACATACTCATTTCTGCTACTTTTATTTTCTGAATATGTAAGTTCTTAACTGGCCAACACTTTGCCCCATACATACAACATAACTGGTCTAACTACCGCTCTTCGGACACCAGTATATCAAGACAAATAAAGGACTGATGCAACATAGTTTATACAAAGAGTAACATAGTATTAAGTTGCAAATTTTATTTGCAAACAATTTGTGACTTTAATTAGATGCAAGCCTGAAAGATTCATTTCACAGTGCTATGTCCTTTGCAAAGATCAAGTTGAATGCTGCTTTGCACAAATAATTGAGCATACACGCATCAAATTATTTAACCAAAACTAAAACAATTTCGAGAGGAACTTTAATTGAAGCCGAATATGTGGCTGCATCTGAGGTAGCTAAAGAGGCTGTTTGGCTCAGGACTTTTCTAAAAGAGCTTAATGTAGTTCCTTCGGTTCAAGCATCGATTGTACTTTATTGTGACAATAGTGGTGCAGTTGCAAACTCAGAGGAACCAAGAAGCCATAAAAAGGAGTAAACATATTGAGCGTAAATAACACTTAATTCGGGACATAACTCAAAGAGGTGATGCAAAAGTGTTGAAGATTGCGTCAGAGGACAATTTGGCAGACCCGTTTACGAAGAGCTTGACACAGAATAATTTTGCCAAGCATGTAGAAGGAATGGGTGTTAGAGTAGTAGACACATGATTATGAGTCTAAGTTAGAGATTGTTGGGATATACTATTAACCATGCAGTTTAGACATAGTATTTTATTTTATTCTTTATGGAACAATTATATATTTAATTTCTTCAATTCAATAAAGTACTATTTTAAATAGATCATTGGTTACATTATGTGTCCTTTTAGTTATGTAGTAGACAATTTAGTGTATGGAGTCTTAGCTCATGCACGGAAGATTAAAATGTTGGTTCTCATAATTAATAACTTTTGTTCACAATTAAAGATATTATTGGATAAAATATCTTGATGATTGTAGCACAAGGTTATAGTATAATATTTCTTGATTATGGGAGTGGGTTTACTCCGACTTCTTGTGATAGTATACTCCGCGTATATTGAACGGACCAAGTAGAGAAAAGATGTTTTTGTATTGAATATATAAAATACTTTCTCTAATTCATTAAATGATCTTATACTCCTAATCTTGATATAATTATTATGATCAATGTAATTTGTTTATTGTTATGATTTATCAAAAGGTACGACTCAATTCCGAGTTAGTGTATGCCTAATAGATTGGAAAATAACGAATAACATTTATGAATAATAATTAGCTGATAGAATCCTTGACTCGGTTTTGAGTTTGATGATACCCCTTTATATAGGCTTATAAGTTTTCATGTGAAAACCCGGCCGATGAATTTTGTATCTGTCACATGAAATAGTTTAAGCAGAATTGTAAAGGATTTAATTAGTTGATTCAATTAAAATTTTAGTGATTTAATTTGATTAAATGGTATTTGAGATCTTAACATGGGGAGTTCAAATAAGTGTTATTGAATTTTCAAAATTCATATTGAGGAGTTCAATTGCAGATTTTTAGTGGAATAAATTACAATTAACTATAGTAAGAATTAATTCATGAAAATTTTGAATTAATGTTATAAGTGGTAGCCTCTTATTATTTCTTGGTCCCTGCTATACCTAGTAAAAACCTGGACAAGACTTGGGTAAAAAGTGACTTGGGAGAAAATTAATCCGTTAGAGTTAGAGTAGGATTCTACTTGTGCAAGTAGAATCCTACACGTTTTTGGAAGACAATTTTCGGCCAAAAATAACTCTACTTAAGGAGGACAAATTTCACCTAATTACTTACTTTAAGAGTTGTATTATTTTTGCCCACCCAAAAGAAAAATCGTCCAAGGTTTTATTAGGCAAATAGCAGAAGACTATAACCCTGGATTCTTGTTGTTTGGAAGCTTTGTCCAATGATTTCAAGAGGTTAGTGCTTCTAATCTTGTGATTATAGCATTGTCTAGTTTACATGTATTAGTTGTCTGGTTTGTTTGGTTGCTTCCGCTGCGTATGTTCTAACAATTGGTATCAGACGTCGTCTTACATCTAACTAGATAATGTAATACAACATGAGTAGAGTAATATTAAAACGTGTTGTTTAATGATACATGTTTGGTATGATTATTCTATGTCAAAAACATTTTTTATTAGTATCTTAATTCTGAAATTATGAATTAATATACACATGCATAAACAGTGGTGTTATATTTAATGACAGTATGTTTAATTTGATGAATATCAATTTGTTTTTTTATAAAAAAACATGACTGTTTCTTGAATGCTATTAATTTTGTGATTAAGGGTTAATACATACATGCATAAATAGTGAATTAAATCTGTTTGAGTTGCGTTTTGTCCATAATCAGAGAGTGTATATTAATAAAAACTTGACTATTTTGTATGATATTATTTCTCTAATTAATGATTAATATACAGAATTATGAACAGCGAAGTTTTCTTTTAACAGTGAAAAACATAATATATTTTTTTACAATTATGTCTGAACATGTTTTTATTATTATTATAATATTATTATTATTTTGAGTTCTGAAATCATGTTTTAACATACAAGAGTATATTATGTGATTTGAACAAGTCAAAATAATAAAAACACTCAAAACTGCCAAAAACAAAATTCTACAAATAGGTCATGATTTTAGAATTCTGAAATTCTGTCGAACTCCGATTGACCTCAAATTTGGTAGGTTCATCGGAAACAGCCCAACTTAAACAACTTATCAGCTTATGTTGTTTTTTGGGCATTCGGGGTCGTTTAGATGGGTTTTTCGCTATTTTTATATTTTCCTGATTTTTTTAATAAAAAGAATTTTTAAAAGAAATCTGTGATGGTATGGTTCAATTCCCATTGTTTACAATCATGTTTTACAATAATATAATGAATTTATATGTTGACATAGGTCTTCTTCCCCGTCGGATAAATTCATTATAGATGATTACTGTAGTTTTGCCTCTAGTTATTTGACTACTTATATTAACACTCCAACTGAGTTATATGTTGATTCAATGAAATTGGAGTTTATAAAAGTGATACTTACCTATCTTAAATTAACAATTTACTCTACATCTGAGTTGGTCATGTTTAAATTTATGGGGTTAATATCTTACATCACTCATATATTTTGCATGAATAGCTAAGTTTTTCTAACGAATCTAACTGTTCAATGAGCATGGTTATATGTGTAATGTGATGTTTTTAAATTTAATTATTCTAAATACATAACTAATGATCTATTTAATGTAAATATCTCTCAGATTAACTATGTATTCATTCAACCCACTTACCTCAATTCTAAACCAAAACAAGTTAGAAGGACCAAATTATGTTGACTGGAAAAGAAACCTTGATATTGTCCTAATTGCTGAAGGTTACAAATTTGTAATCACTGAGGAGTGCCCAGAAAAACCTGAAAATGCTACTGATGATCAGGTTAAGGCCTATGACAAAAGAGTTAAGGCTGATGAGATGGTGCCATGTTACATTCTTTCCTCTATGGAGAATGTTTTGCAACATCGGCATCAGTCTATGGGATTTGCTTACGACATGCTTGAAAGTCTCAAAGAGATGTTCGGTGAGAAAAATCGTGCAGCTAAGCAGACTGCCATGAAAGCCCTTTTGAACACCAAGATGGCTGAAGGATCATTGGTCAGGGACCATGTTCTGAAGATGATGAGTCTTCTTAATGAACTGGAGGTCCTTGGAGCCTTGATTGATAAGGAGTCTCAAGTTGAGATGGTCCTACCAACTCTACCTGGCATTTTTCAACAATTTCGCTTGAACTATAATATGAACAAAATGGATTTGTCACTAGTGAAATTGTTGAATGAGCTGTAAGCGGCAGGCAGAGTCTATTATCAAATAAAAAGCTCCAGTTGTGGCACTCAATTTTGAGCAAGCTTCAGTTTCTAAGTCCAAAGGCAATAAGAAAAAGAATAAGGCTCAAAATATTTTGGCACCTGGTGGTGCGGCTAGTGTGAAAAATCCCAAAGACAAGTGTTATCATTGCAAGCAACCTGGGCATCACAAGAAGCAATGCCCTGCCTATCTGTCAAAGTTGAATGAGCAAGGTAATTCAAATTTAAATGTCGTTGAAACTTGTTTAGCGACTGTTTCTACCATGTTTTGGTGTGTAGATTCGGGAGCCACTAATCATATCTGCACTACTTTGCAGGGGTTTCAGAAAATGCGGCGGCTAAGTGAGAATGAAATTTGCTTATTTCAAGCCAATGGCTAGCCAGCACCAACTTTAGCTTTAGGAAATATTCGAGTTTCGTTTAGTAGAGATAGAGTTTTAGATTAAAAAGATGTTCTCTATGTACCTTCCATTAGAAGGAATTTAATTCCGATTTCGAAAATAATGGATACTGGTTATAATGTTTATTTTTCTGATAACTCTGCTGTTATTTAGTTTAATAAACATTTTATCTACCCTGCTTCTAGAGTACATGACCTTTTTATTCTTGATACATCTCCTCGTGTGCTACAACAACCAAAAGAATTGAATAACATTAATCTGCCACATAAAAGAAAACATATTTCTGAATTGAGTCAAACTTATTTGTGGCACTTACGTCTAGGTCATATAAATCTAAATAGGATTTCGAGATTGGTCTCTGATGGAACATTGAGTTCATTGAAATTGGAGTCACTACCAACATGCGAATCCTGTTTAGAAGGTAAAATGACCAAGAGACATTTTCTCTCAAAAGGAAATAGAGCCAGCGATAAGATAGAACTAATTCACTCTGATTTGTGTGGCCCTATGAATATACAAGCAAGAGGTGGTTTTGAGTATTTTGTGACTTTCACAGATGATAAAAATATGGATATATTTATCTGTTGCAACGTAAGTCTGAATGCTTTGAGAAATTCAAAGAATTTAAGACGGAAACGGGGAAACGACATGATAAATATATCAAAACATTGCGATCTGATCGTGGTGATGAATACCTTTCTGGGGAATTCATAAAATACTTATCAGATAGTGGAATTACATCTCAATTATCTGCCCCACGAACACCACAACAAAATGGTGTGGCAGAAAGAAGAAATATGACACTTATGAAAATGGTTAGATCAATGTTAAGTTATTCCGATTTTCCTTCTTCCTTCTGGGGATATGCTTTAGAAACAACAAATTACATTCTAAATTTTGTTCCTTCAAAGTCAGTACCTTCAATCCAGTTGAATTGTGGACTAGGCGCAAGAAACTTTTACTGCACATTCGGGTTTGGGGTTGTCCAGCACATGTGCTGAAAGGGAAAGCAGATAAATTGGAATCAAGGACATAAGTATGCATTTTTATTGGATATCCAAAAGGAACTAAAGGCGGTTTGTTTTATTGTCCCAAAGAAAAGAAGGTAATTGTTACGACAAATGCCAGATTTTTAGAAGAGGACTATTTAATGAACCATATTCCTAGAAGTAAACTAGTTTTACAGGAATTAAATAATGGAGTAACTAAATACTCATCTCTAGAACGTATCATGGAAGCCAATATTGACATACCACTGCACTATCGTAGTGGGATAAATGTCAATAGGCAGCAGATTGCACAAGAGCAATTGCCTAACATCTCACTACCCCAAAGTAGTGGGAGTAATATTGAGCAACCTCAGATTGTTGAACAACCTAAAAATGTTCTGCAGCCTGCACTCCAGGAAGAAGTTAATGATATCCCAGCACTGCAAGGTGTGGAGGATAACATTGAGGCTTCAGTTCCAGAAAATGATTTTGTGATTCAACAACAAAATCAACCTCCACCTGTAGTGACTAGTCGCAGTGGGAGAATTATTAGAAAACCTCTCCGGTGTGCGCTCTTGAGAGAATCTTATGATAGAATCCCTAAAGAGCCTAATACAGAACCTATTAATTATGACGAAGCACTACAGGATACAGATGCTGATAAATGGGTTGATGCTATGAAATCTGAAATGGAG
>ML313296.1:0-44596 GCA_005239505.1 Nicotiana paniculata
CTCATACCGAATGCTCGGACACCAACAAGGTGACTCTACGAAGATTAAAGTTAGCCATACATAAGTCGAGTCGAAATTTCCCTTTTAATATCTATTTTCAACCCACCAAACCTTCTATCGCCTCCAATCTATTTTACAAGATTCCATGTTGAGACTTAGAATTAGAAATCATGAACTCATTTGGGCATTTTACCAAACACTATGTGATCCCTTAGATTAACTAGCCCCTTTTTAGTGAAAGATTGACCTAGCTTAATTCCCTTTGCTAGATTATGGTAGATTATTCACATGCATGTAAGGTCTTAGCTTTTATCTTCAAGAACCAATTCATTTGTTCCATTTTTAACCAAAACCTGAAAATTTGGGGAAATGGGGTGAACCTCTTATGGTGAAGAAGATGACGACCACTCGATTACTTACATGCCTGAGTAGAGATGGAGGACCAATTTGGGGAAGATGGGGACTTCTGTCACTAGTACCCACTCTCACTTCTCTCAGATATCCTTTAAAAATGAAGGGGAGGGGTGTTTTATTAAACTGGGGGTCGGGTTTTAAAATTATAAATTAGAAGCCTCGAAGCAAGTGTGCGGTAAGGAATGTGATCGCATTCCTGTTATGCGGTCCGCATACCTGTCGCATAAGTGGCCTTTAGCTGGGCCAAAAAGAGAAGAAGACTGCCCAGGTGTGCGACTACTATGCGGTCCGCATACCTGTCGCATAAGTGGCCTTTAGCTGGGCCAAAAAGAGAAGAAGACTGCCCAGGTGTGCGACTACTATGCGGTCCGCATACCTGTTATGTGATCGCATAGTGTGTCGCATAACTCCCTCCGCAAAAATCAAGGTGCAAGAATGCGACAACTATGCGGCCTGCATTCGTGAAATGTGATCACATTCTAGGACGCATAGATGTCCTCAAAATGGACAGCAAACTGTCCAAGTATGCGACTACTGTGTGGTATGCATACCTGATCTGCGATCGCATAGTGGACCGCAGACCTGCGCAAATCTAGAAAATTTTATCTTTTAAGTCCGGGGGTACTTTTTTACTCCATCAAAGGGTCCTTTTTAAGAATTTCTACAGTTATAACCACAATGGAACCCATTCGGGCATTGTTTTTAGACTTCAAATTTTACGGGTCTTTACAGTATCTACCACTTAGAATCATTCATCCTCGAATGAGGATCGAGGATACATTTAGTTAAGAGAACACAAAACATGCCAACCCCCGAATTTTTACTAACTCCGATATTTCCTGAAAAATTTGCTAGAGTTTCCTTTATAATTAGGCCTATCTACCTGCCAGAGAGCCCCCAAAACATATTTTAACTAATTCCACACATTTTCAATTACTCTATCAACTTGCACATAATCCGATAATTTCAACAAGTTGCATATAGTTCAATTACTTCCACAAGCCTCACATAGTTCAGTTAACTCCACAAATTTGCACATAATTCAACTATTACAATGAGTTGCACATAATTCAGCTATTACAAGGAGTTGCACATGATCCAACTAATCACAACAACATATACGTTTATGACACAAAGTTTGAGAAGTCACAATAGTAGGGTAATTAGGGGAGTGGAGTGTTTTGCACAAAATTTGACACCAATGTAATTGCTTAGAGATGACAACTTTCAAAACCACTACCGGATTTATTCAACAAGTTGGGATATTTCTCTTTCATTTAATTTTCCACTTCCCACGTGGCTTCTTCGAATTGTTGATCCTCCATAATACTTTGACTGAAGCGACCTCTTTGTTTCTCAACCTACGAACTTTCCTATCAAGAATAGCAACCGGAACCTCTTCATATGAAAACTTTTCATTAATTTCAGTGGTCTCAACCGGCACGATGACAGATGGATCTCCAACTACCTTCTTCAGCATGGACACATGAAACACCGGGTACACTAATGACATCTCAGGGGGAAATTCCAGCCTATACGCCACCTGCCCTATCCTTTGAGAAATCATATATGGACCGACATACCTTGGGCTCGATTTCTCTTTCTTCCCAAACTGCATCACTCCTTTCATGGGAGACACCTTCAAGAATACCCAATCATCTACTTGAAACTCCAAATCTCTTCGACGAACGTCCGCATAGGATTTCTGACGACTCTAAGAAGTCTTCATCCTCTCCTGAATGACTTTAACTTTTTCCATAGCTTGGTGCACAAGATCCGGTCCTAGCAGTTCCGCCTCACTAACCTCGAACCATCTAATCGGAGACCTACACCTCCTCCTGACAATGCCTCAAATGGGGCCATCTGAATACTAGCATGGAAACTGTTATTAGAAGCAAATTCTATAAGCGAAAAGTGATCATCCTAGCTACCCTTGAAATCTAATACACAAGCCCGTAACATATCTTCAAGCGTCTGAATGGTCCGCTCTACCTGACCGTCTGTTTGCGGGTGGAAAGTTGTGCTGAGATTTACATGCGCACCCAAACCTTGCTGAAATTTCTTCCAAAAGTTAGTCGTGAACTGGGCCCCTCGATCCGAGATAATAGATATTGGAGTGCCATGGAGCCTGACTATTTCTTTGATATACAACTGAGCGTACTGTTCTGCAATATCGGTGGACTTTCCTTGCAAGAAATGCGCCGACTTCGTGAGTCGATCCACTATTACCCAAATTGAGTCGAACTTGCGCTGAGTGCGGGGTAACCCTACCACGAAGTCCATATTGATCATATCCCATTTCCACATTGGTATTTCCATAAGCTGTGCCAACCCACCATGCCTCTAATGCTCGGCCTTCACTTGCTGACAATTTGGACACCTATCCACAAAGTCCGCCAATCCCCTCTTCATACCATTCCACCAATAAATCTACTTGAGGTCGTGATACATCTTCATAGAACCTGGGTATACAGAATACCTGGAATTCTGAGCCTCTGCCATAACTCTCTCCCAAAGATCATCCACATCCAGAACACATAGCCTCCCTTGGCACCGTAAAACACCGTCCTCATTGCCGAGTGAAAATGTTGTAGTCTTGTGATTCAAAATTGCTTCTCTCAACTGTGCCAAAGCTGGATCCCTGAATTTCTTTCCCTTGACTTCCGCTACAAGCGAAGACTCCGCTCTATTACGCACCACGACATTCCCTTCATCTGAGGCCAAAACGCATACCCCCAGACTGGCCAACTGATAAACCTCCCAAGCCAAAGGCCTCTGACCTGCTTCCAAATGAGCCAAGCTACCCATGGATTTCCACTAAGAGCGTCGGCTACCACATTCGCCTTTCCTGGATGGTACAAAATATTTATATCATAATCCTTGAGCAATTCTAACCACCTCAGCTGCCTTAAGTTCAACTCCTTCTGCTTGAATAAATACTGAAGACTCTTGTGGTCTATGAACACGTCCACATGGACCCACAAAGATAATGCCACCAGATCTTCAATGCAAACACAACCGTCGCGAGCTCCAAATTATGCGTCGGGTAATTCTTCTCATGATTCTTGAGGTGCCTAGAAGCATATGCTATTACCTTACCACATTGCATCAATACACACCCCAAACCAACCCTTGAAGCATCACAATACACCACAAACCCTTCTGAACCTTCTAGCAAGGTCAACTGGAGCCGAAGTCAATCTTGATTTCAATTCTTGAAAACTCTTTTCGCACGCATCGGACCACTGAAACTTAACTTCTTTCTGCGTCAGCTTAGTCAGTGGGGAGGCGAGGTTAGAGAATCCCTCGACGAACCTCTAATAAGATCCAGCCAAACCCAAGAAACTGTGAATCTCTGTCGGGGTCGTTGGTCTAAGACAATCCTTTACCGCTGCAATCTTTTGGGGATCAACCCGAATCCCTTCCCTGGAAACAACGTGGCCCAAAAAGGTGAATGATTCCAGCCAAAATTCACATTTTGAAAAATTTGCATACAACTAGTGTTAATGAAGAGTCTGCAGAACTGCCCCGAGGTGATTAGCATGATCTTCCTGACTTCGCGAATAAACAAGGATATCGCCAATGAAGACAATCACAATGGAGTCAAGAAACAGTTCGAAAACCCGATTCATAAGATCTATAAAAGTTCTTGGGGCGTTGGTTAGCCCAAAAGACATTACCAGAAATTCAAAGTGTCCATATCGAGTCCTTAAGGCAGTCTTAGGAATATCCTGCTCCCTGATCTTTAACTGGTGATACCCGGACCGCAAATCAATCTTTGGGAAGAACTTAGCACCTTGCAACTGGTTAAACAAATCATCTATCCGAGGCAATGGGTATTTGTTTTTTATGGTGACCTTGTTGGGCTGCCGATAATCAATAAAAAACAAAGAGATCTGTCTTTCTTTCTGACAAAAAGAACCGGTGCGCCCCAAGGCGACACACTTGGCCGAATGAAGCCCTTTTTCTAATAGATCTTTCAGTTGCTCTTTTAACTCTCTCAATTCTGCTGGCGCCATTCGGTAGGGTGGAATAGATATTGGCTGCGTATTTGGCAATACATCAATCCCGAAATTGATCTCTCTATCTGGTAGAATCCCAGGAAGCTCGTCCGGAAATAGTTCAAGAAATTCATTCACAACAGACACAGATTCGGGAGCAGGCACCTCTGAAGTGGTGTCCGCAACCCAGATCAAATGGTAGATGCACCCTTTTCTGATCATCTTTGAGGCCTTAAGGTAGGAAATAAGCCTACCTCTTGGCACAACATTATTCCCCTCGCACCCGATAAGTGGTTCATTAGGAAACTCGAGCCTCATAATTCTGGTTCGGCAGTCGAGTTTAGCAAAGCACGAATAGGGCCAATCCATCCCCATAATTACATCAAAATCTACCATTTATAACTCAATAAGATCGGCCGTGGTATCCCGACCACGCACCGTGACAACACAATTCCTATAGACTCGCACGGCCGTAATAGAATCACCAACCAGAGTCGACACAGAGAATTGCTTGTGAAGCTGTTCGGGTTCTATCCCAAAACATGAAGCAATAAATGGAGTAACATATGACAAAGAAATCACCTTTTCACAATCTCATATAGCATGGTGGCATGGTAATCAACTAGGACAATCAGAGAACAGAATCTTACGCCTCAACACATTGGAAAAATCGATTCACATATGCATATACCAGAAACTCATACCGAATGCTCGGACACCAATAAGGTGACTCTACGAAGATTAAAGTTAGCCATACATACCTCGAGTCAAAATTTCTCCTTTAATATCTATTTTCAACCCACTGAACCTTCTATCACCTCCAATCTAGTTTACAAGATTCCATGTTGAGACTTAGAATTAGAAATCATGAACTAATTTGGGAATTTTACCAAACACTTTGTGATCCCTTAGATTAACTAGCCCCTTTTTAGTGAAAGATTTCCCTAGCTTACATCCCTTTGCTAGATTATGGTAGATTATTCACATGCAAGCAAGGTCTTAGCTTTTATCTTCAAGAACCAATTCATGTGTTCCATTTTTAATCAAAACCTGAAAATTTGGGAAAATGGGGTGAAGACTTACCTCTTATGGTGAAGAAGATGACGACCACTCGATTACTTTCAGGCCTAAGTAGAGATGGAGGACCAATTTGGGGAAGATGGAGACTTCTCTCACTAGAACCCACTCTCACTTATCTCTATTTTAATCAGATATCCTTTAAAAATGAAGGGGAGGGGTGTTTTATTAAACTGGGGGTCGGGTTTTAAAATTATAAATTAGAAGCCCCGAGGCAGGTGTGCAGTCAAGAATGCGATCGCATTCCTGTTATGTGGTCCGCATACCTGTCGCATAAGTGGCCTTCAGCTGGGCCAAAAAGAGAAGCAAACTACCCAGGTGTGCGACCACTATGCGGTCAGCATACCTGTTAAGCGATCGCATAGTGCATCGTATAACTCCCTCCGCAAAAATCAAGGTGCAAGAATGGGACAACTATGCGGTCCGCATTTGTGAAATGCGATCGCATTCTAGGCCGCATAGCTGTCCTCAAAATGGACAACAAACTTTCCAAGTATGTGACCACTATGTGTTCCGCAAACCTCATATGCGATCTCATAGTGGACCGCAGACCTGCGCAAATCTGGAAAATTTTATCTTTTAAGTCTCGGGGTACTTTTACTCCATCAAAGGGTCCGTTTTAAGAATTTCTACAGATATAACTACATGGGAACCCATTCGGGCATTGTTTTTAGACTTGAAATTTTACGGGTCTTTACAATCATGACCTATGCTAACACCCGACTAGCTTTGCTCGCATCCTAGTAGTTCACAACTACAAAAATAATATGTTCATGAAAACTCCCAGTCTCAAAATCCATGAGGGGCACCAATTACTATATCAGATCCCAATTCCACCACTCAAATATATAACACGCCCCAAATACACTATCATTTCACGAGGGATGCCCCCATAATTCCTCTGTGTCACCAAGAAACCTTGAATATCAGTAGTCAATCCAACAAGAGAGCGTCGTAACACCAATGAAGCACCCTTATTCAAACACATTGCCTTAAACACATTGTCCGTAATGAATGTATACTCTCATCCAGCCACCCAATAGTGGTATCCTTTACCTATAATCTGAAACTGCCAGTTCTAACCTTCCTTCCAGAACTGAACCGTGACCTCACATATGCCACTCTCCATTAAACACAAAATACCGCATACGCCATGAAATCCTATGATAAATATGAGAACTTCATGCTCTCTTCGTAGCCACAAAAAACTAAGTACCCAACTAGACAAGAACTTTCCATTTGATCCCATCTAGAAGCAAAATCACTATACATCACATGGCCCTCACGCCAGTAGAAATATACATCTCTAACCGTGGTAGAAACCATCAAGAACTCCCGAATCACATTTGTACAACACTAAACCGCCAAGATTGAATCCTTCCAACTCAACCAAGTTACGCATGCCACCAAATTCCAAGAAAATTGCTAAGAAACACTTGTAACAACTCATTACCTTATAAACACCCAAAGAACTAACCATATCCCTTATCATGTCGATCCGGCGTACTACCAAGTTGTCCTATTTGTCCAAGTTCCTTCTGACTTACCTTCGAATTGATACTTTTTCTTGCCATAATACCGCAATTCTCAATCCTGACTCACCGCACGAAACCCGAGCATAAAAAATATACCGTCTAAGGCTCACAAGCCGCTGAATACTCTCTCAAACATCCCCAGAGCACCACATCAAAAATACTTACCCTGAATAGACTTCATGCGAATTTAAAGTCATTACCTTCGCTTTCCTGATACTAATGAATAGAATCAATGATAATGCAAATACACCACAAGCCTTGACACCTTCCCCGTAAATCTCAATTCTAGCCTTTCTCACACCTTGAAGATCCTCGATCGCTACATATAACCTTGAATCTGTCTGAACCATTCTCGAACGTCAATCACTCTACGCAATTTCAATTACACTAATGAAGTAAACAGAACGACCTGACCCCGTTTGCAATCCACATACTAGGAAAGTAATCCACACATTTGGAGCAACAATCAAACTCATACACTGCACACACTACCCTTTCAAGTACAACTCAATCATTCAATAAATTCCATTATCNTACCTCTGCAAGGAAATAACTGATTCACCAACATACCTCGAACTGAAACCAATACAACACATAATCATGTAATCAACTTATTAATAACGAACTCCCCCACTTGTCTCAAGGCCAAGGATCAAGACAAACAATAACTCATGATTCCCACACATTATCACTGCCACCATACTGTGGTGGGATTCAACTAAATCCTTCATACACTCATATGACTCAGACCATCTAACCCTCAACTCGTATGCAAATCTCGCATTCACCATTGTAATGGTCATCCCAACATCCACAAGAGATCTAAACTCAAATTGCAACATACATCATTTACTGATAGAGAGAACTTACTACAGATCAACATAAGGGTCACACACCTCAGGACAACCCGCATGAGATACCCCTGCCTGCTTAACCTTAGAATGATATCTCCCTATACACTTCCGAAAATCATAGCTATCACTCAATCATTATACCTTCTTACATTAGAACACAACCACTGCATGCCCCCAAGACATCCCATTAAGTAGTATAAGAACCTGAAGTTGATGGCAACACTAACACTGGAGCTGTAGCCAAGGAATTCTTGAGCTTCTGGAATCTCTACTCATGCTCGTCTGACCACATAGATACCTTCACTGGACACCACATGTCCCAATAATGCTACTAAACGGAGCCAACAATTCACACTTGGAGAACTTCGCACAAAGATTCTCCTCCCTATATCCTTGAAATACCATCATCAAATGCCGAGTATGCTATCCCTGGCTACGAGAGTACGGCAGGATGCCATCAATAAATATAATAACAAAAGAGTTATAACACGGCTGAATACACCAGCAATCAAATTCATAGACGTTGATGGGGCATTGGTCAGCTCAAAATACATCACAGGAACTCAAAACATAACAGGAAAACCCACTTCACTCCACAACTAAACTACACGAGAGGTCCTTCAATACTCGTAACTCAAAGCCATATTCTAACTCAATACATAAGTCAAATAATCAATGGTTCTTTCCACATCTCCCGCCAATTCATTTTGGTCACAATTCAAACAACCTGAATACATCTAACTATCCGATCACACTCATCATGTTCTAGTCACAAAGTTCCATCAATAAGGACACAAATAGACATATAAGTCCCCCAACACATGTGCTCACCCAATTGAAATCTCAACACACAAGCCACAGACGAAATCCGGCCTCAAGTCCTTCCGACTGGCCCATTATTAACATGTTAAAAATCACATCTCACCCATGTAAGTCACAAGCCAACGACGCACAATTGATACCAAGCTCTCGCGCGCACATTCGAATACATGAAAGGAATTCAAGGATTTACGCTTTTGGATGAATAAAATGGATTCGCACGACAAGAATTCAAGAATATGGAATGTTTCCTAAGGGTTATGCATCCTCTCGAACATAATTACAGACGTCTCCGTACCGATCCGCAAGACTCTACTAAACCTGCTCATGACTGTTGAGTCCTATGTAACCTAGAGCTCTGATACCAACTTGTCACAACCCCAAATCCTAACAGGTCGTGATGGCGCCTATCGTGGAACTAGGCTATCCAACCATCACATAACTACACATTTTTTTAATATAATTTCTCAAAAATAAATAATAACGAGCGACAGAGTATAAAATTTTTCTCGAAGTCTTTAAGCAAACATAATAATATAATCTACTGTCTAAACAAATCCCCCAGGACTGGAGTCAACATGGTCACGAGCATCTAAGAATATAACTAAATCTACTAATGTCTTAGTAAATGTCTATGAATCAAATGCTAATACTATAAGAAGAAGGGAAGTGGAGAAGCTGCGGACGCTGAACAGCTACCTCGAAATCCCGTAAATGCTGTTGATAACGAACAAATATGGCTACTGCTCCGCACTAGTACCTAGATCTGTACACAGAGGTACAGGGAGTAATGATGAGTACGCCAACTTAGTAGTAATGAAAATAAATCACAGTCTGAGAATAAGAAACACACATCACAAATACACCAATCCACAAAATAATAAAATGCCATGGCTCAATAAGGTATATAGAAGTTCAAACCAGGTTCCGTAGAAATTCTTTAAAACAAGTATATTTTCCAGTATTGCTTAGTAAAACTCCCAAAAATATCAGTTTGAAAGATGAAACGAATCATAATCAAAATCTCAGCAAATTATAATTTTTAAACCGCCCCTCGGGCAAAATCATCACTCGTAATCAGTCACTCAGCAACTAACCATCACTCAATAACAGTCACTCAACACCTCACAGTCACTCAACATCTGCCCCTCTAGCAACCTCACTGTCACTCATGCCTCCCAATCACTCATCACTCAGCACTCGGCACTCGCACTCAGTAGGTACCTGCGCTCACTGACGGTGTGTACAGACTCCGGAGGGGCTCCTACAGACCAAGCGCTATAAACAAGCCAAATCATGGCATCAATCACTCTCAGGCACTCGGCCTCACTCAGTCAGACACTCTTAACATGCCACTCGGGCCATAAATAAACAGGGTTCTCGACCCAAAACAGTATTTCATTTCAACAATTAATATCAACAAGCGCTGAGTGTCAAAACAATTTAGCATGAAAGGCTGAGTGTAAAATCATAATTTCTAAGTGAGGAATTATCAGGAAAATAGCCCCCAAGGGGTTAAAACAGATCGGCACTAGGCCCCAAACATGGCTTACAGCCCAATTATATCAAAACATATCAATACTATAAAGAATAGCTTTAAAAGAAGTTTCGCAACTCAATAGTTACCTAAAAAGGAATCATATTTCCAAATTTCCAATTCGTGCACGCCCCACACTCGTCATCCAATGTGTGCATCACTCCAAAATCTTGAAAGGATGTAAAGGGGTTTCATACCCTCAGGACACGATTTAAAGACATTACTTACCTCAAACTAGCCCGAAAAGCTATTCCGCAACACGCTTGCCTCTCGAATCAACTCCCGAGTGCTCCAAATCTATCAAGTTCAGATTTTTCACATCAAATTATGCTAAGGGGATGAATTCCAATTAAAAAATATCAATTTTAGCACAAAACCCGAAATTAGCCAAAACCTGACCCCCCGGGCACGCGTCTTGGAACTCGACAATCTTTATACCAAAATTTTCTTCATCATATCACGAGTCTGTACATATAAAGAGCGGTAAAATCGGAGTCCGTTTGACACTTCAAATAATCCCTAAAAGGACTCTTAAACTCAAGCCCTAATGTAACCTTTTTCTACTGAATTTTTCCCAATTAAACACTGCTAATTTGGTCCTTAATCACGTATAATCGAGTTATTGGATCCAAAATCCTTACCTCAATGAAGAACAATCGTCTTCCCTCTTCAAAATCGCTCTAAAATCTCAAATCTCGTTCAAAAATTGAAGAAAACTCGAACTGCTCGTTATATATACACTGTCCAGAATTTTCGCGGTACTGTTCACGCGGTACTTTTCATGCGGTACTGTTCACGCGGTACTGTTCATGCTGCTGTGAAAAAAATGCAGCAGCTTTTCTTCTAGTCTGAATTGATCCGTTAACCTTCCGAAATCCACCCGAGGTCCTCGGAATCTCAACCAAATATACCAACACGTCCCAAAATACAATACGAACTTAGTCGAGCCTTCGAAACATCAAAACACCAAAATCACATCGAATTCAAGCCTATGAACTTTGAAATTTCAAAATTCCACCAACAATGTCGAAACTATCCAAAACACCTCCGATTGATCTGAAATTTTGCCCACATAACCAAAATGACATTACGAACCTGTTTCAACTGTCGCAATTCCATTGACCCCGATAGACTATTTTACACTGTTGACTGGAAATCGCCAAAAACTAACTTTTGCCAATTCAAGTCTAATTCTACACCGGACATCACAAAAATATTCCGGACACAGTCCTAAGTCTCAAATCACCTAACGAAGTTATCCGAGCCATAAAATCCGCATTCTGAGGTCGTTTACCAATAAGTCAACTCTCAGTTGACTTTTCCAACTATAAGGCTATTTTTAAAGACTAAATGACTAAATTCTTGCTACAGCCATTCCAATTCCGATCCTACCAACTCTAACACATCATAAACATTATAACCAACCTATGACAAGGCAAAAATAGTAATAATAATGAAATTTCTACGAAACGACCGGCTGGCTCGTTACTTGATGGTCTCAGATTTCATGGTGAAATTGATAATATAGTTGCCTCATGGACCGGTGTACCACTGCTTAACCCCAGGGAAGTGCCAATTGCAAAACCTATCGATGTTAGTTCGCACATTTATTTGAATGCAGACTTGGGCACAGACCTCGGAGGAAGTACATGCGGGGAAGTCTGACCTGGTGGTCAAAGAACACAAGGTGTAGGAGACAGGGGAGTTAGCCTCCATGTAATATTTGAGGTGTTACAAGCCCAGCAGTTTTCTATCGCTCAGCTACAAAGTCAACATAAAACACCGAGTGTGGTTGAACCAGAAATCACTCAACGTACTGAGTCGGTGTCGGAAAGGTCGAACGGTAACGGATCGGGGACAGACCCTATAATCATGAAAATGCTCGAAGAACTCACCAAAATAATCGAGTCGGGAAAAAATAGGATCGAAGATAATGACAAAAAGGTGGAGACATACAACTTCTGAGTCGATCAAATACCAGGAGTTCGGCCACGAAGCCCATTCCCCCGAGCGTTTCCCCGAAGCCCATTCCAAAGAAGTTTTGCATTCCGGATATACCGAAGTACAACGGAATCACCGATCCTAATGAACATATCACTACTTACACGTGCGGTATAAAGGGAAATGACTTAGAAGACGATGAGATCGAGTCTGTTTTGTTGAAAAAATTTGGGGAAACTTTATCTAAGGGAGCAATGATTTGGTATCACAACTTGCCACCAATTCCATCGATTCATTTACGATGTTAGCAGATTCGTTTGTAAAATAACACGCTGGGGCCATTAAAGTCGCAACAAGGAAATCAGATGTCTTCAAGATCAAACAAAGGGATAACGAAATGCTGAGGGAGTTCGTGTCCCGATTTCATATGGAACGGATGGAGTTACCATCGGTCTCCGATGATTGGGCCATTCAAGGTTTCATCCAGGGGTTAAACGAGCGAAGCTCAATAGCGTAACGACAGTTGAAGAAAAATCTAATTGTGTATCCAGATGTAACTTGGGCAGACATGCACAATCGATATCAATCCAAGATCAGGGTTGAGGATGACCAGTTAGGAGCTCCCTTGGGCTCATTTTATCCAAACAGTTTGGCGGTGAAATCCCCAAGGGATACCGATAGGGAACTAAGGTCAAACAGAGAACCGTATCAGCCATATGTCGTTGATCAAAGAAACTACAGTTCGGGACACAATCCTTTCCGGAATGATTGAAGAATGATCGAGGGAAAAATCCTCGGGGACTTATGAGTAAGCATGGTTTTGATAAATATATTGATCCCGTAGAAGCGCCTCAATTATCGGAGTATAATTTCAGTGTCGATGCATTGGGGATTGTATCGGCTATCAAGAAAATCAAAGCCACTATGTAGCCCAGACCTATACAAACTGACCCCTCTCAAAGGAATCCTAACTTGATTTTCAAATACAATGGCAAACATATCCACAGGACCGAAGACTGCAGACAGTTGAGAGAGAAAGTAGCTCGATGTAACGACCCGGTTAGTCATTCCGTAAGATTTAGCCCCGTTTTCCCTGTTTCTGCTTTATCGTGTGTTGCTTAGCCTAATTATGTTGTATTGAGTCAGTTGGTTTAGGTTCGGAGTGGTCGATGTGAGAATTGAGGCACTTAGTTTTTTAAATTGGCTTTATAGTTTGAAAAGTCAACTAGGAGTTGACTTATAGGAAAACGACCTCAAAATGTGGATTTATGGCTCGGATAGCTTCGTTAGGTGATTTGGGACTTAGGAGTGTGTTCGAAATGTGGTTTTGGATGTCCGAAGTAGAATTACGCTTGAAATGGAGAAATGGAGTTTTTGGCGATTTCCGGTCGGCAGTGGAAAATAGTCTATCAGGGTCGGAATGGAATTTCGAAAGTTGGAACAGGTTCGTAGCGTCATTTTGGATGTGTGCAAATTTTTAGGTCATTCGGACGAGTTTTGGGTAGTTTCGGCATCGTTGGTGATTTTTGGAAAATTTGAAAATCCTTAGGCTTGATCATTGATTGATTTGATGTTTCAGTGTTATTTTGGGTGTTTCGGGGGTTCGACTAAGTCCGATGATCATTTATGACTTGTTGGTGCTTTTGGTTGAGGTCCCGAGGGCCTCGGGATGAGTTTGGATGGTTATCAGAATGATTTTTTGTGATGTGGAACTGCTGGTGTAAAGCATTCTGGTTGGGGGATTGTGACTCGGTAAATGACTGTAAATCTTGTCATGGGGGTATGAAACCCCGGACTTCACATTTTTATCATTGTTTGGAGTGGCGCACATACTAGATGACGAGTGTGTGGCGAGCATGGTTGGGTGATTGTGACTCGGTCCGTCCCGTGGCAGCTATTAAGTTGCGTATTTTATTTTGCTTCATATGATATTCATGTTTTAAGACTATTATTATCTTTTGGGATGTACGTCATGCTTGGGGACTTGTGCAGACCTAATTGGGCCCCTTGGGGGTTGCTTACTATTATTCCTCACTGTGTTGACTTATGATTTACACTCATTCATTTCTTGTTTAACTGATTTCGAAACTCAGTCTCATTTACACTACTTTTGTGATATAAAAATTATATTTTGGGTTGAGTACCCCGTTTATTTGATAGCCCGAATGGCTTTGAGAGATGTCTGACCGAGTGAGGCCGAGTGCCTATGTTGAAAGTATAATATGGGATCGAGCTGCATGCCGCAGAATGTTGCACTGTTTATGATAGGTGAGAGGCCGAGAGCCTGAGTGATTATGCCACGATATGGATTGATATTAGCTCTTGGGTTGTAGGAGCCCCTCCGGAGTGTGTACACCCCTAGTGAGCGCAGGTACCTACTGAGTGCGAGTGTCGTGTGACAAGTGATTTGGGAGGCATGAGTGATTGTGAGGTAGCCCGAGGGGCTAATACTGAGTGGCTGTGAGACATGTTGAGTGACTGATGCTGAGAGATGATACGCCCGAGGGAAATTTATGATACATGTTTCCATCTGGAAGACTATTATGAACTTCATCGATTTTATATACTGAATCGTTCTGATTTCTATGGGATTTGTGAAAAAGGCACATTTTAAAATGATATTTTAGTGAGATTGACTTTTAAATGTTATAAGGCATCGTATCTGTGTTTTCTGAAAGAATGAGTTCATTTTCTATGTATTTATGACTGCTTTTACGTGTTTCGTTGCCTTAGACATTATTTACTTTCATTACTATTGAGTTGGCGTACTCACATTACTCCCTGCACCTTGTGTGCAGATTCAGGTTTTGGGTCTGAGCGCTAGCTTTTTTCGCATTCTCTTGGAGCTTTGTACGAGATTTTGAGGTAGCTACTTTGCGTCCACATCATGCCCTCTTTCCCTTCTTATCCTGTTATTTGATATCATTTCCTAGAACCGGTTGTTGTAAGGAAATAGTAGTACGTTGTATTGTTTATAGATGTTGATGACGGTTGACTCAAGGTTTTGGGGTAGTGTATAAACTATTCCATTTGTTTTGTTGCTTTAAACTGCTAAATTGGAAGAACTTTACGTAATATCAAACAGTTTTGAATTATATGAAAAGTTCTTTATGTTTTGGAAAATGATTTGGCTGACCTAGTACCACGATAGGCGCCATCACGGCCAGGGTAGTTTTGGGGTCGTGACAAGTTGGTATCAGAACCTAGGTTACATAGGACTCACCAGTCATGAGGAGGTTCAGTAGAGTCTTGCAGATCAGTACGGAGACGTCTGTACTTATCTTCGAGAGGCTACAGAACCCTTAGGAAAAATCTCACATTCTTGAATTCTGTCGTGCGAATCTGTTGCTTCCTAGAACTAAACTTCTGTTGTTTTCATTCTCTCACAGATGGTGAGGACTCGCGCTACCGATCAGGGTGACCAGACACAAGCTCGACCAGCGAAAGGTCGAGGCCGTGGAAGAGGGAGGGGTGTAGCCTGCGCAACCGCCGAGTTAGTACCCGTGGATCCACCTACTGTTCAGGATTAGTTCCCAACCCCAGATGTTCCAGTGGGACCGGCTCAGTTACCGGTAGTGCCTATTGTGATCCCGGGTCTTCAGGAGACTCAGGCTCAGAGTCTGACTGTGTGCACCAATCTTGCACAGGCGGTCGTTGTTTCTTCTACTGCGGCTACTTTTCAGACCGGGAGAGGCACTCAAACTCCAGCTGCCCGTACACCTAAGCAGGTTATTCGGGGGCTTCAGACCCCGGAGGCAGTTCCAACTCAGTCGGTTGCCCCAGCTCAGGATTTTGTGATTCAAGTCATGCCAGATGACGAGCAGCGCAGGTTGGAGAGATTTGGTAGACTCCAGCCTCCGACATTCAGTGGTGCTGAGGGCGTGGATGCCCAGGGTTTCTTAGACAAGTGTCATAGGATGCTTCGTACTGCAGGGATATTGGAGACCAGTGGGGTCTCGTTCACTACATTCTAGTTCTCAGGAGCTGCATAAACTTGGTGGGAGTCCTATGAGAGGCGTAGGCATGTTGGTGCAGCACCCCTTACTTGGCAGCAGTTCTTCATTCTCTTCTTAGAGAAGTATGTTCCCCAGTCTCACAGGGAGGAGCTGTATAGGAAGTTTGAGTAGCTGCGCCAGGGTGAATTGACAGTGATGCAGTATGAGGTGAGGTTTTCAGAGCTAGCCCGTCATGCCTCAGAGTTGGTTTTTACTGAGAGAGAGAGAGAGAGAATTAGGAGGTTTGTGGATGGCCTCACTTATCAGCTCCATATTTTGATGACTAGAGAGAGAGTTTTAGGTGCTACTTTCGAGTAGGTTGTTGATATTGCTCGAGATATTAATTCAGTTCGCCTCCAGGAGCGAGAGGATAGGGAGGCCGAGAGGCCTCGTGGATTTGGTAGTTTCAGCAGTGCTCCTTCCATAGGATAGTTTCATCATGGTAGAGGTCGTTCATTCAGGGTTCCTCAGCCAGTCTGCCCAGCCTATAGTGGTGCATCTTCAGGGCATGGTCCCCACAGTTCTCATCCGGAGCATTCTTCATTCAGTTTCCTTCCAGCTCAGAGCTCATCCCGAGCACCATCAGTTCAGGGTTCCTCTATGCATGGTTCTTTTAGTGGCTATTCTGGTGCTAGAGGTTCCCTTCAGTCCCCGTCTCCAGTTCCAGGGATTTGTTTTAAGTGTGGAGAGTTTGGGCATGTATGGAGGCAGTGCCCTTGTCGTCTTGGTGGGTCTTCTCAGCAGAGGGGTCAGCCCTCGACTTCAGCTCCAGTTACTTCACCACACGCCCAGACATCTAGGGGTGGAGATGAGAAATCTAGGGGCCTCCCTAGAGGGTGAGGTCGTGCAGGTGGAGGTCAGGCTCGTATTTATGCACTTCCAGCCAGTCCATATGCTATGGCCTCAGATGCAGTGATCATAAGTGTTGTCTCAGTCTGTCACCGAGATGCTTTGGTCTTATTTAATCCTGGTTCCACGTATTCCTATGTTTCATCATACTTTTCCCTTTTTCTGGATATGCCCCGTGAGTCTTTAGTTACATTTGTTCATGTGTTGACTCCAATGGGCATTATTGTGGACCGCATGTATCGGTCATGTGTGATATCTATTGGGGGTCTAGAGACCCAAGTGGAATTGTTGTTTCTTAGAATGGTTGATTTTGATGTGATATTGGGCATAGATTGTTTATCTCCGTGTCATTATGTTCTTGATTGTCACACTAAGACCGTGACCTTAGCGATGCCAGGATTTTTTAGAGTCGAGTGGAGAGGTTCCATCAAGTATGTTCCTAGTAGGGCGATTTCTTACCTGAAGGACCAGCATATGGTAGAAAAGGGGTGCTTATCATATTTGGGTTTTATGAGGGATGTAAATGTTGAGACTCCCACTATTGATTCTTTTCCTGTGGTCCATGATTTTCCGGACGTGTTTCCTGCAGACCTTCTAGGCATGCCACCTGATAGGGATATTGATTTCGGTATTGATCTGGTTCTAGGCGCTCAGCCTATTTCTATTCCATCTTATCGTATGGCACAAGCGGAATTGAAGGAATTGAAAGAGCAGCTTCAGGAACTCCTAGATAAGGGGTTCATTCGGCCTAGTGTGTTACCTTGGGGTGCACCAGTGTTGTTTGTGAAGAAGAAGGATGGTTCCATGAGAATGTGTATCGACTACATGCAGTTGAATAAGGATACAATCAAGAATAAGTATCCTTTGCCTCGTATTGATGATTTGTTTGACCAGCTTTAGGGAGCCAGGATGTTATCTAAGATTTACTTGAGATCTGAGTATCATCAGTTGAAGATTCGGGATTCTGATATTCCCAAGAAAGCTTTCAGGACTCGTTATGGTCATTAGGAGTTTATGGTGATGTCTTTTGGGCTGACCAATGCCCCAGCAGCGTTCATGCATTTGATGAACAGCGTGTTTCAACCGTATCTGGATTCCTTTGTTATTGTGTTCATTGATGACATCATGTTGTATTCTCGTAGCCAGGAGGAGCACGCTCAGCATTTGAGAGTTGTGTTGCAGAGATTGAGAGAGGAGAAACTTTATGCAAAGTTCTCCAAGTGTGAGTTTTGGCTTGGCTCAGTAGCTTTCTTAGGGCACGTGGTGTCCAGTGAAGGTATTCAGGTTGATCCGAAGAAGATAGAGGCGGTGCAGAGTTGGCCCAAATCGTCCTCAGCTACAGAGATTAGGAGCTTCCTCGGTTTGGCGGGATATTACCGTCGCTTTGTGGAAGGGTTTTCTTCTATTGCTTCGCCCTTGACCAAATTGACCCAGAAGGGTGCTCCATTCAGGTGGTCAGATGAGAGTGTGGGAGCTTTCAGAAGATCAAGACTGCATTGACCTCAGCTCCAATGTTAGTATTGCCATCAGCTTCAGGTTCTTATACCGTATATTATGATGCCTCGAGGATAGGCATCGGTTGTGTTTTGATGCAGGAGGGTAGGGTGATTGCCTACGCCTCGCGCCAGTTGAAGACTCATGAGAAGAATTACCCAGTGCATGATCTCAAGCTAGCAGCCATTGTTCACGCCTTGAAGATTTGGCGTCATTATTTTATGGGGTGCATTGTGAGGTTTTCATTGATCATCGTAGTCTGCGGCATCTGTTTAAGTAGAAGGATCTGAATTTGCGTCAGAGGAGATGGTTGGAGCTTCTCAAGGACTATGATATCACTATTCTATACCATCCAGGGAACGCCAATGTAGTGGACGATGCCTTGAGTGGCAAAGCAGAGAGTTTGTGGAGTCTAGCATATCTTCCAGTAGCAGAGAGACCATTAGCACTTGATGTCCAGGCCTTATCAGGTCAGTTTGTGAGATTGGATCTATCAGAGCCCCGTCGGGTATTAGCTCGTGTAGCCTCCAGGTCTTCTCTTTATGACCAGATCAGAGAGCGCTAGTATGATGACCCACACTTGCTCGTCCTCCAGGATAGGGTCCGACGAGGTGATGCCAGAGATGTAGTTATTGGTGATGATGGGGTTATAAGGATGCAGGATCGGATTGTGTACCCAATATGGATGGGCTTCAAGAGTTGATTCTAGCAGAGGCACATAGCTCGCGGTATTCCATCCATCCGGGTGCCGCGAAGATGTATCAGGATGTGAGTCAGCATTATTGGTGGAGGCGAAAGAAGAAGGATATCGTTGAGTTTGTAGCTCGGTGTCTCAACTGTCAGCAGGTCAAATATGAGCACCAGAGGCCAGGTGGGTTGCATCAGAGGTTGGATATTTTGGAGTGGAAGTGGGAGTGGATTACCATGGACTTTGTAGTTAGGCTCCCACGGACTTCGAGGAGGTTCGATGTTATATGGGTCATTGTGGATCGGTTGACCAAGTCCGTGCACTTCATTCCTGTTGGTACTACCTATTCTTCGGAGCGGTTAGCTGAGATTTACATCCGGGAGATTGTCCGGTTGCATGGTGTTCCAGTTTCTATCATTTCTGATAGAGGTACTACGTTTACATCGCAGTTTTGGAGGGCCGTACAGAGAGAGTTGGGTACTCAAGTCAAGTTGAGCACAGCATTTCATCCTCAGACGGATGGGCAGTCAGAGCGCACTATTGAGATTCTAGATGACATGTTGCGTGCTTGTGTCATTGACTTTGGGGGTTCATGGGATCAGTTTCTGCCACTCGCGGAGTTTGCATATAATAACAGTTATCATTCGAGTATCCAGATGGCTCCTATGAGGCCTTATATGGTAGGAGGTGTAGATCTCCGGTTGGTTGGTTTGAGCCAGCTGAGGCTAGGCTATTGGGCACAGACTTGGTACAAGATGCGTTGGATAAGGTGAAGTTGATTCCGTAGAGGCTTCGCACGGCGCAGTCTAAGCGGAAGAGTTATGCGGACCGGAAGGTCCGGGATGTGTCTTTCAAGGTTGGGGAGAAGGTGCTACTGAAGGTGTCACCCATGAAGGGTGTTATGCGGTTCGGGAAGAGGAGCAAGTTGATTCCCCGGTTCATTGGGCCTTTTGAGGTGCTTCAGAGAGTTAGAGAGGTGTCTTATAGACTTTCTTTGCCACCTAGCTTATCGAGTGTTCATTCGGTGTTTCATGTTTCCATGCTCCGGAAGTATGTTGGTGACCTGTCTCTTGTTTTATACTTCAGCACGGTTCAGCTTGAGGGTGAAATATCTTATGAGGTAGAGCCAATGGCTATTTTGGGTCGTCATGTCAGAAGGTTGAGGTATAAGGATATAGCTTCAGTGAAAGTGAGGTGGAGAGGGCAGCAAGTAGAGGATGCCACCTGGGAGACCGAGCGGGAGATGCGGAGCATATATACCCACCTTTTTGAGACTCCAGGTATGTTTCTAGACCCTTTCGAGGACGAACATTTGTTTAAGAGGAGGAGAATGTAACGACCCGGTCGGTCGTTACATAAGATTTAGCCCTATTTTTCCTGTTTTTGCGTTATCGTGTGTTTCTTGGCCTAATTATGTTGTGTTGAGACGATTGGTTCGGGTTCGGAGTGGTCGTGGTGAGAATTGAGGCACTTAGTCTCTTAAATTGTCTTTATAGTTGGAAAAGTCAACCGGGAGTAGACTTATAGGCAAACGACCTTGGAATGTGGATTTATGGCTCGGATATCTTCGTTAGGTGATTTGGGACTTAGGAGTGTGTTTGAAATGTGGTTTTTGATGTCCGGAGTAGAATTAGGCTTGAAATGGCAAAATGGATTTTTTGGCGATTTCCGATTGGCAGTGGAAAATAGGCTATAGGGGTCGGAATGGAATTTCAAAAGTTGGAATAGGTTCGTAGCGTCATTTCGGATGTGTGTGCAAATTTTCAGGTCATTCGAACGAGTTTTGGGTAGTTTCGGCATCGGTCGTAATTTTTGGAAAGTTTGAAAATCCTAAGGCTTGAATTATGGGTTGATATGATGTTTCGGTGTTATTTTGGGTGTTCCGGGGGTTCGACTAAGTCCGGGTAATCATTTATGACTTGTTGGTACTTTTGGTTGAGGTCGCGAGGGCCTCGGGATGAGTTTGGATGGTTATCGGCATGATTTTTGGTAATATGGAACTATTGGTGTAAAGCTTTCTGGTTTTCCGCACCCGCGGAAAAGGGAGCCGCAGGTGCGAGGTCGCTGGTGCGATCTGGGAGCCGCATATGGGGAGTTTGAGGGGCTAAGATTTTTTCGCAGATGTGGAACCTTTGGTCGCGGGTGCGAGACCTCAGGTGTGGGCTTATGGACCGTAGATGCGAGGTTGGATTTTAAGTGGAATTCCGCAGAAACGCAGATGCGGGTCAGCATGTGCGGTTTCACTAGACAGATAGTATAAATACCAACCTTCGCGAAATTGGGTTATTTCATCAAATTTTTCATACGGATTTGAGCTTGAGAGAGGGTTTCGAATGGGGGAAATCAAAAGAACTTCGTAGAGGTAAGATTTTTTGACCTAAAACTCATTTTTATGGTATTATTTGACTGATTAGGGGTGAAATTTATGGAAAATTAGCGACTAAATTGGAGATTTAGGGCTTGGGAATTTGAGACATTGAATTGAGGAATTGAGGGCTCATTTGTGGTTGGATTTTTGATGTATTTTATATGGGTAGACTCGGGGAGGATACGAATTTTAGTTTTGTTATTTTTATCGAATTCCGAGACGTGGGCCCAGGGGTCAGGTTTGGCTAAATTTCGGGATTTGTGCTTAATTTTGATAATTTTCGAATGGGTTTCGTGTCCCTAGAATTTATTGATGATATTAATCTGGTTTTGGTTAGATTCGGAGCAATCGGGAGCCGATTCGAGAGGCAAGATCATCACAGATTAGTATTTGGGCTAGTTTGAGGTAAGTAATGACTATAAATCTTGTCCTGAGGGTATGAAACCCCAGACTTCACATTTTTATCACTGTTTGGAGGGGCACACATACTAGATGACGAGTGTGTGGCACGCACGGTTGGGGGACTATGACTTGGTCCGTCCCGTTGCAATTATTAAGTTGCGTATTTGATTCTACTGCATATGATATTCATGTTTTAAGACTATTATTATATTTTGGGTTTTACGCCATGCTTGGGGACTTATGCCGACCTGTTAGGGCCCCTTGGGGGTTTTTTACTGCTATTCCTCACTGTGTTTACTTATGATTTACACTCAGTCATTTCCTGTTTAACTTATTTCGAAACTCTGTCTCATTTACACTACTTTTGTGATATAAAATGATATTTTGGGTCGAGTACCTCGTTTATTTGATAGACCGAATGGCTTTGGGAGATTTTTGACTAAGTGAGGCCGAGTGCCTATGTTGAGAGTATATTATGGGATCGGGCTGCACGCCGCAGCATGTTACATTGTTTATGATAGATGAGAGGCCGAGAGCCTGAATGATTATGCCACGAGAAGGCTTGATATTAGCGCTTGGGCTGTAGGAGCCCCTACGGAGTCTGTACACCCCCAGTGAGCGCAGGTACCTACTGAGTGCGAGTGCCGAGTGCTGAGTGATGAGTGATTGTGAGATAGCCCGAGGGGCTGATGTTGAGTGGCTATGTGACATGCTGAGTGACTGATGCAGAGTGATGATATGCTAGAAGGCAATTTATGATACATGTTTCCATCTGGAAGACTATTATGAACTCCGTCGATTTTATATATTGAATCATTTTGAATTCTATGGGATTTGTGAAAAAGGCACATTTCAAATGATATTTTACCAAAATTGACATTTAAATGTTATAAGGCATCGTATCTGTGTTTTCTGAAAGAAGGAGTTCATTTTCTGTGTATTTATCACTGCTCTTACATGTTTCGTTGCCTTAGACATTATTTACTTTCATTACTACTGAGTTGGCGTACTCACATTACTCCCTGCACCTTGTGTGCAGATTCAGGTGCGGGGTCTGAGCGCTAGCTGTTCTCGCATTATCTTGGAGCTTTGTACGGGATTTTGAGGTAGCTGTTTGGCGTCCGCAGCATGACCTCTTTCCCTTCTTATCCTGTTATTTGATATCATTTCCTAGAACCGGTTTTAGTAAGGAAATAATAGTACATTGTATTGTTTATAGATGCTAATAACGGTTGACTCCAGGTTTTGGGACAGTGTATAAACTATTCGATTCGTTTGTTGCTTTAAACTGTTAAAGCGGAAGAATTTTACGGAATATCGAACAGTTTTGAATTATATGTAAAGTTCTTTATGTTTTGGAAAATGTTTTGGCTAGCCTAGTACCATGATAGGCGCCATCACGGCCAGGGTAGTTTTGGGGTTGTGAAACTCGATTATTCAATGAAGGCCACCTTCGAGAATTCCTCAGTGATTGAGCCAAAAATCACTTCAGGTAAAGAGACACCACTAGTAATAATGAACAAGAAGAGCCTCGGCATGTTATCCACATGATCGTTGGTGAGGTCGACATCCCTCAAGGACCTGTCTTCAAATGCACCAAAGTGTCGATTACAAGGGAGAAACGGAACCGAGACAACATGTCCCAAAGCACCCTTACATTCGACGAGGAGATAGAAGGCCTCTCTCATCCACACAATGACGCCTTGTTTATTTTTATTTTGCTAAATAAAATTCAAGTTAAACGTGTTCTTGTGGATCCAAGTAGCTCGGCAAACATAATCAGATCGAGGGTCGTAGAGTAGCTCGGACTGCTAGATCAAATCATACTTTCATCTCGAGTCCTAAACGGCTTCAACATGGCTAGTGAAACAACAAAGGGAGAGATAATCCTACCAGTGAACGTAGCCGGGACCATCCAGGACACAAAATTTCATGTCATTGAAGGTGACATGAGGTACAATGCGCTGCTCGGAAGGCCGTGGATCCATAACATTAGGGCAGTACTGTCGACCCTTCACCAAATGATGAAGTTTCCAATAATAGATGGTTTGAAAACGGTTTACGAGGAACAAAACGCAGCAAAGGAAATATTTACAGTTCATGAGTTGACACGGACGCCAGCACCTTCGACCTCGGAAAAATCAAACATCAAAGACAAGAAGATGGTTAAATAGCAATCATTGTCCCCAGCCTCGACCGAGTCAGAGGAACAGGTAATCAAGGAAGAAGAAGAGGATTTCCTTACCCCTCGAGCTTTCGTCGTTCCCAAGGAATCATATGCAACAAAGTCAACGGTCGAGGTGTTGGAACAGGTGATATTGATCAAGCATCTGCCCAAACGGAAGGTATACCTGGGAACGGGATTAACCCCCGAACTCAGGAAAAAACTCATTCAATTCCTTATAAATAACATAGATTGTTTTGCTTGGTCCCATTTAAACATGACAGGGATCCCACCAGATATAACAACACATCGGCTAAGTCTCGATCCCAGGTTTAAACCAGTGAAGCAAAAGAGAAGGCCCCAGTCCAAGGTAAAGCATGCATTCATGAAGGACGAGGTAACTAAACTTCTCAAAATAGGGCCCATTAGAGAAGTAAAATACCCTGAATGGTTAGCCAATTTGTTTGTAGTCCCTAAAAAAGGAAACAAACTTAGAATGTGCGTAGATTACAAGGATTTGAACAAGGCATGCCCTAAAGACTCTTTTCCACTACCTAGCATCGATCGTATGATCGTCGCCACGGCCGGCCACGAGATCCTTACCTTTCTTGATGCCTATTCTGGATACCATCAAATTCAGATGAACCCTGAGGACCAGGAAAAGACCTCATTTATCACCAAGAATGAAACACATTGTTACAATGTAATGCCCTTCAGGCTAAAAAATGCAGGAGGTACATACCAAAGCCTAGTTAATAAAAGGTTCGAGCAACAGATAGGTAAATCAATGGAAGTTTACATTGACGACATATTAGTTAATTCCCTGCGCATAGAGGACCATTTGATTCATTTGCAGGCAATGTTCGAGATTTTGAGAAAATACAACATGAAACTCAACCTCGATAAATGTGCTTTCGGAGTCGGAGCGGGCAAGTTCTTGGGTTTCATGGTGTCAAATAGGGGGATTGATATCAACCCCAACAAAATTAAAGACATCACCGTCGTGGACAGGGTAAAAGTCGTACAACGGCTAACCGGACGGATAGCTGCTTTGGGCCGATTTATCTCGAGGTCATCAGATCGGAGTCACAAGTTCTTTTCCTTACTAAAAAAGAAAAATGATTTCGCGTGGATCCCGGAATGCCAACAAACGTTGGAGGAATTAAAGCGGTACTTATTGAGGTCGCCTCTGCTCCTCACCCTGAAGGCGGACGAGAAGTTATACTTATACTTGGTTGTGTCCGAAGTAGCGATAAGTGGCGTACTACTTCGAGAAGAGCAAGATACGCAATTTCCTGTTTATTATGTAAGTTGAACCTTAGGATATGCTGAAACTAGGTATCCGCATCTACAAAATTGAAGCCATATTTCCAATGTCTCCCCATATGTGTGTTAACTACTTATCCACTCCGAAATGTTTTGCACAAGTCTGAGTTGTCGGGCCAAATGGGCCATCGAACTTGGTGGGTACGATATCGAAAATCAACCTTGAACGTCTATCAAGTCTCAAATTTTAGCAGATTTCATGGCTGATTTTACACCAACCCTTGTACCTGGAGTGGAAAAGGAACTTCTACTAAAGTCGAGTACATCATCGGGGGTATGGACTCTCTTCACAGAGGTGCCTCGAATGTGAAAGGGTACGAGCTTGGCATCGTTTTGAAGCCACCCACGGGTAACACTATCAGACAATCCATTAAACTTCTCGGTTGACTAACAATGAGGCCGAGTACAAGGCCATGATTGCAGGTCTCGAATTAGCTAAAAGCCTGGGAGCGGAGGTCATCGCAGCCAAGTAAGACTCTCTGTTGGTGATGAACCAAGTGAACAAAAGCTTCAAAGTTTGGGAAGATAGAATGCAAATGTATTTGGACAAGTTACAGGTGACACTGCACCGCTTCAAGGAATGGATCCTAGATCACGTGCCTCGAAAATAAAACAGCGAGGCCGACGCACTTGCAAACTTGGGGTCATCAGTCAAAGAAGATGACATTGTTTCGGGGACTGTTGTCCAGTTATCGATATATGTGGTCGAGGAGGGTCATGCCGAGATAAACTTCACAAGCTTGACTTGGGATTGCAGGAACAAATATGTTGAATATTTAAATAATGGAAAGCTCCCTCGGACCCTAAAGAGTCTAGAGCCCTACGAACTAAAGCAGCGCAATTCACATTGGATGAATATGGAACGTTGTACAGGAAGACTTTCGATGGACCATTGGCGGTATGCTTAGGACTGGGGGACACCGATTATGTTCTGCGAGAAATCCACAAAGGTACTTATGGGAACCACTTCGGCGCTGACTCTTTGATTCAAAAAATTATTAGAGTAGGGTACTACTGGGATAGCATGGAAAAATACACTAAGTATTTTATTCGAAAATTCGATAAATGTCAAAGGCTTGCACCAATGATCCATCAGCCCGGAGAGCAACTCCATTCAGTCTTATCCCCGTGGTCATTCATGAAATGGGGGATGGACATCGTCGGCCCTCTGCCAACGGCTCTAGGTAAAGCTAAATTCATTTTGTTTATGACTGACTACTTTTCTAAATGGGTAGAAGCACAGGCCTTCGAGAAGGTAAGAGAAAAAGAGGTCATAGACTTCATATGGGATCACATTGTGTGTCGGTTCGGGATACCCGCCGAAATCGTATGTGACAACGGGAAGCAATTCATTGGCAGCAAGGTATCAAAGTTCCTCAAAGAACACAAACTAAAAAAGATCTTATCGACACCATATCACCCAGCGCAAATGGACAGGACGAATCCACGAACAAGACTATTATCCAAAACTTGAAGAAAAGGTTGGGTGACGCTAAGGGGAAATGGAGAGAGGTTCTACCCGAGGTCCTTTGGGCATACCGAACGACATCAAAGTCCAACACAGGGGCAACTCCGTTCTCCTTGGTATATGGCTCTGAGGCCTTAATCCCAGTCGAGGTCGGAGAACCTAGCACCAGGTTTTGGTATGCAATGGAGGAATTAAATCACGAGGCTATGAACACTAGCCTCGAGCTATTGGATGAAAAAGGAGAAGCAACACTTGTTCGAATGGCCACATAAATTCAAAGAATCGAGAGATATTATAAAAGAAGAGCCAACTTTCGCCACTTCAGAATCGGGGACTTAGTTCTAAGGAAAGTCACCCTAAATACTCGAGACCCAAACGAAGGGAAACTAGGCCCGAATTGGGAAGGTCCGTATCAAGTTATTGGTATCATCGGAAAGGGATCTTACAAACTCGACACGATGGAAGGCAAATAATTTCCAAACAATTGGAATGTGTCATTGCCCAAACGATATTATTGCTAAGGTATGACTTTCTCCTTTTTCCATTTGTATTCGAGACTAACTCATCGCAGATCTTCGATCAAAGACATCGAGGGCACCCTTCTACACGTAGACCTTAGGTTTTAAAGCACGCGTTGCACCCTTTTTTCCTTAGATCGGATTTTATCCCAAATGGGTTTTTCCGGCGAGGTTTTTAACGAGGCAACAACTATGTGCTACCTAAGGAGAATTCAACAGTATCCAAGGCTTCTTTTCAATCAACCTTGAATACTGGGAGGCACCACCCCCCGGATGCTATATTTTCGAGAAAAATACTTCATGCCAAAGAGGGCCTTGATATAAAAACTTTATAATGGGATAAACGGTCAGAGGAACCGTGTCCATATAGAATAGCCGATCCCCGATGGCAAAACATGTACGCATGTATGAATTATTAAAAGAAGCATTCTTTCTATATTAAATACTTTGTGTCTCGGAGAAATTTTCTATTATACGAGCTCCATACTTGTGATTCTCTGTGAGAAACGGCTCAAGGGCCAAAACACAAATACACCTAGGCTACTCGGGGACTTTCATCGACAATCAGCACATCCGAGTTGTCTAAACTCAAATTCGTAAGACCTCAAAGAGGCATCCAGGCCAAGGCTATCACACCCGAGGACTAACATTTCAAACAAGTTCGAAATGATATCGGAAAATAAGTCCAAGAGACATGCCCGAAGGTTACGACCATATTAAAGACTACTTTCATTTAAAAAGGCTACGTCCGAAATAATGCGGCTTAGAGACGTTCGAATTCCGCCATAAACTAAAGGCCTTCAAATACTTTGAAAAATTAGTTAAATAAAGGCTACTCTCGGAAAAATAATCAAAGGGTTTAATCAGCCCTCAAGAAACCTTAAGAGGTATCAAATTATTCACATGCAAACTTGTCCTAAGGCACTAAAACAAAAGGGTTCCGATTGACACTAAACCCTCGTAAAACCCAATGGGTGAAAAATGCATGCCAAAGAAAATTTTACTAAGTATTTTAAGCTGAAGAGGGGAAATAATAGCCATCTCTTAGAGGCCATAACAGCCCAACCTTAAAGAGCCTAAGGCCGATACACTTAGGGTTCGATCCTTTTTCTCACCCCATTCGAACCCAAGGGTTCGATTATCCCGAGCCCGAATAAATATTTTGATTATATTTCGATTATGGCTCGGAGACTTGCCAATACAAAGGGTCTATGCCCAGGTCCGAACCTTATTCGATCTCGACCATGATAACTTCAAAGAAAGTCGCCCGAGACAGAATCTCGAATACACCATTCAATTCAAAGAATGAAATCATTGCGAAAAGTTTAAGTCAAAGAGATATTGAGAAGGAATTCAAGGAAGTTTCTTCTTTTATATACTCAAAAAAGAGATATGTACAAAATTTGACAAAAGGGTTGGCATAAAAGAAAATACAAAAAGAAAAATTTCCTATCTACACCCCGGGACTGGTCTCCCCTTCGGGAGAAGGTTCCTCACTGGGAGAAGCATCTTCTTCGGGTCCCTCCTCGTTATCGGACCCAGCTTGGTTTCCTTCATCATCATCGTCTTCATCGGATGAGACAAGGAATCTGGCATCGGCCTCTATCGCCCTTGATTGAGCTATGTCTTTTGTAAGGTCTAAGGCTCTAGCATGAATCTCTTCAAGGGTCTCCCTCCAAGATTGGCACATGGCCAAGTCATTGCTCTGATTTTCCCGGTCGGAAGCTTCCCTCAGCTCTGATTGAGCAGCCTCGGTGTCCCTTAGGTACACGGCAACAGATTTATCAGCCGTGACCTTCATCCTCTCGGCCTCAGCCCTGGCTTCAACAGCCTCGGCCTCAGCCTTAGCAAGCTTGACTTCGAGCTCAGAGATCCTTTGGGCCTGGGCCGAATTGCTCCCTTTGACACTCCTGAGCTGAGTCCTAACTGATGCCAGTTTGGTTAGTGCAGCTTCCTTCCCTGCAGCAAGGCGATCCATCTTTTCCTTCCACTGGTTGCACTCAGCGTTAACCCGATAAACCTCGCCTCGAATTTTCCCCCTGATCTCCATATTTTGCTGCAACTAAGATATCGAAGGGTTAACTTCCACAGTTGGGACGAGGAGACCATACTCTTTCAATACAACTATTACCTTCTTGTCTAGCTCGACCTCATACTCGCGATCCTTGGCCAACTCTGCCTGAAGTTCTTTGAGCTCCTCATCCTTTTGACTGCAAAGGAGCCTCAGGGGCTTCCTTTCACCCAAGGACTTCTTCAGCTCGGCCTCACACCGGCTTAGGTCGGCCTTAAACTTGGCAAAATCCTACGCAGAAAAAAGAGTTATCTGTAAAGGTAAGCCGAGAAAAAGGAAACTGCAACGTTGAGAATTAATGATTACCTTAGAGAAGAGACGTTAGGCCTCTTCGAAGATGGTAGACGCACCGTTGAGGTCGGCATAATGGACCCCAGTAAAACAATCCCGGAAAGGATCGTCCTCACTGGGGACTCTGCCTAATCCAGGCATTCTCAAGGCCCGAGCTTCCCTTATGGCATCCTCGGAGTAAGCCGGTAACGACGGAGAGTGATCCATTGTGATGGCCCCGGGAAGGTCGCCCGAGGTGCTCTATTCGGTCATGGGGGCCTCGGAATCTGTCTTCTTTGGTGTGCTCATCGAAGGCCGAGGAACATTCGTAACATCGGGGGATGGGCTTTTCCCTCATCTTTCTTCGAGTTTTCCTCACCTCGTGGCAGGATCTCCGGCTCGGGGGGTTTGGTGGCCTCGATTGGCTTTCTATTTCGAGTCACTAGCACCGAATCCTTACCCTCATCTTCTTCGTCATCCATGAGCTGGTGGAATGAGTCTATATCCACAAGAATGACATTCTTCCTACGTCTCCGAGCAGGGCCCACTTTATTTTGGGGGTCATCGGGCTTCGAAGCCCTTTTTCTCTTATTATCTTTCTTTGATTTTGCAATCGGGGACTCGATATTTTCCCCAGGAGGGGCCGGCCTCATTTCAGAGAAATCCCCAATGCCTACATAAATAAAAACTATGTACGAGAAAAGAAATATCTTAGATAAGGAAAAAAGGCACCAGGAATTTACCATGATGTTTGGCTTCCCATTTTCCCTTGTCCAAGTCACGCTATCAGCATTCGTCATATGAGGAGGTCGCGGCTAGTTTTCGAACCCAGTCTTTGATATCGGAGATCGCATGGGGCATCAAAGTGACCGCTGTAAATAAAGGTAAGGGCGTCATGCAAAGCATAGTCAAAATGCGATAAATTTCTGGGGAAACAATTCCACTTACGTTTGAAGTTCCACTTTTTCGGGAATGACATTTTCCCCTCGGAGATGATGTTGTTGGTCCTCACTCAAATGAACCGGATCATCCAACCTCGATCTTTATCCTCGTCATTACTGGAAAATAAGGACTTGGTTGACCTGTGTTGAAGTTTAATCAACCCTCGGAAAAGCTGACGCCTATATAAACGGATAAGATGACTGAGAGTGAACTCAAGCCCCTCGGCTTTACTGGAGAAGTAGCAAAGCATAATCACTATTCACCAGAAAGATGGGTGGATCTGACCGAGGGTGACTTGATATCTTTTACAAAAATCGATCACGATTGGATCGAGGGGACCCAACATGAAGGGATAAGTGTACACACTTAGAAACTCCTCCACGTGGGTGGTAATGCTTTCCTCGCGGGTGGGGATCTGTACATGACCCCATCCCCCCAGCCGCATTCCTTTTTCATAGCCTCGAGATGTTTCTCCATTATCAAGAAGATGTACCTCGATACATGTTCACACCGACCAGGAACAGCAGGAGGATTTTCGACATTGAAATATTTCTTTAGGGTGAAAGCACCGGGAATGATCTCGTGAAGGGCTGGCGACATAATGTCGGTCGAACGGGAAGAGGAGGAGGAAGCCTTCTCTTTTTGAGGAACGGTTTCTTATGTTTTAGCCATTATTTCTGGTTAAAAGAAGAGGAAAGAGATGAGATTTGATAACTTGTGGCACTAAAAGGGGGAGAAGCTACTAGCGAAAGAAAGAAATATAAAGAGAAGAAGAGATCAGAGGAGTTTCAAAGAGGAAGTAAAGTCCTTAATGGCTTGAGGAACCTTGTACTTATAGGTGAGCGGCGACGTTTCGGCGATGTTAATGGCCGACCATCATTGTCAAGCATTTAATATTTTGGCGAAGCGCACTAACGGGACGTTTCAGTCACCTCGAACACTTACGTCATGGGGATGATGTCATTGTCAAGGAATCAGGAAACGCGAGGCTCAAATCATTTCTTATCATTTTATTCTAAGAAATGCGGGGACTATCTATGTACGGTCAAAATCAGCTATGCCCGATTTTGTGGGCTTGAAGAGTCACTTCGAGCCCGAGTTCAGCGAACCCAATGAACCAAACTCGAGTCTGATAACGGAGTACAAGGCTCGAAGATCGAAGTACACGATGAGTACCTGGGTCGAGTATGATCTACCCCGAGATAATGCTGTCACACCTCCTTTTTCCACTACCCCAGATTAATGAAGGGTAATAAGGGAGTTTTTCCAATTAAAATGACATTATTCGGATTTGGGATTTATTTATTTATTTCAGAGTCGCCACCCAAATTTTTGACGATGCTCCGGGACACTGTGTTATTTAAAAATCTCAAACCGAGGAAATTTTGACTCTGTTTTAATTTGTCTGCGACCAAAAATCCGAGTAAGGAATTTTGTTAACCCAGGAGAAGGTGTTAGGCATTCCCGAGTTCCGTGGTTCTAGCACGGTCGCTTAACTATTAATATCTGGCCTAATTATCTAATTATTTACATATTTTAAACCTATTGTGTTTTTTAGCGCTTTTCACTTTTTAGCCGCTTTTAATTTTTATGGATTTATCTTGAAACTAGTCACGATG
Source organism: Nicotiana paniculata (assembly GCA_005239505.1). Taxonomy (NCBI): domain Eukaryota; kingdom Viridiplantae; phylum Streptophyta; class Magnoliopsida; order Solanales; family Solanaceae; genus Nicotiana; species Nicotiana paniculata. Next base: position 32,353 of record ML313296.1, read on the forward strand.
GTGTGCACTTGTTTGTTTTTGGACATATTGCAATTACGCCACATGAAATGCACCCGTAATTATAACACGTGATTTTAATATAATTTGAAGTTGAAGACGGGGACATGAGTTATCGCACCCGAGTGTAGATTACGTAGTTAGAACTATGGTCGTGACGGTGTTATAGTGCCTATTTGAGGCGATATTTGATTATTCTTTATTTTTTCTATTTGAAGGAACATTTTAGTTTTAAAATCAATTAGGACGTTTTATGGATTTTTCTTGGACAAGTTACGATGACGTACACTTGTTGTTTTTGAACACATGGTAATCACGTCACATGAAAGACATCCGTGGTTGCTATATGTGTTTTATTAGCTGTTTGGAGTGAGGGTCGGCGGCATGAGTTGCCACTCCCGAGTGTAGGTTAAGGTAATTTGAGGTAATACTCAATTTTTGTCAAGTTTCAAAGTAAGGGTGTTCATTCTACCTAAGTATTAGCTAAAATGATGTTCAATAGCCTAAAACACATGGCCTAAGTATTAACATGGAATTTTGTCTTAAATTTTGTGACAAAACAAGCCTTAAAAAAACTGAATTAAGCTATGGTTGCTTTTATTTAGAGCAGACAGTTTAAGAAAAGATCCAGATTTCAGATTCTACCTTTTTGATAATCGATTTGAAAACCCATTTGTGTTCAGTAGTGAGAAATTTACAGCGGATTTCGTGAATGAAAACACTTCTCATGCTAATTGATAATAAAAGAGAAAAAGGACTGGTTACATATTGTTTAACACAATTAATGGGTCTAACATTCCAGGCCCTATAGCCTGAAATTCAGACACTACCAGGCTCAAGTGGGCATGTTTATGGGTCTGGCCCAGCTCGAGTGACCTTGGCATGTCTTGACCATAACTACTATAGTAATAAACGTTTATGAATTAAGAAAAATACAATTGATCATAAATTTTATATAGTTCAGTCCATATTTACAACTGAAAAAAAAGGCGAAATGTACATAGAAGACTGTAGATATGCTATTACTATTACATTACTCCTGAATCATAGTAATACTGATTTACTAATAGGAAAAATAAAGAAGGGAAAAACAAAACTAGTTGATGCTCCTGTGCAAGCCAGCAAACATGTCCTTCAAAGACTTAAACCTGCATTTTAATTATAAGTCCAAAGTTTGAGTACTTGAACAGTATTAATGACAGACTTTTGGGCATTTTTGTGAGATGAATCTAGTCACAAAATGGGAGTTATATTCATCCTTAATGATGCCATAGGAGAACAAAATGTGTTCATGCCTTCTTATGGACTGAATCTAACCATAGAAATGTTAGATTCAAACCCAGTGATATTACTTTGTTTAGACTCTTTAACAGTCATCTTTGTGTCATTCAACAGATTTCAGCAAGTATTTATTCAAATACCTTGAGTACTATGGGCATTTTGAGGAGTGAATCTGACCATTTTGTTACTTCAGATTCACTTTCCTAAAGCTCCATCTCATTACACACTTATATCCTTTGAAGGATAATTTTCAACAAAAAAAGCTAAACTACTGTTATGCACTATTAATGGGGTGAATTTGACTATTAGAAAGTCAGATTCATCTACCCTAGTGCTAATTCAACATAATTCCAAATCATATAGAGGCTTGCTCATTTAGGCATTTTAGAGGATAAATCTGACTAATCAAAGGCTCAGATTCCTCACTCTGATGCCCTTCTTAATTACATATTTTATACCCTTTAAAAAGGTAAACTTCTGCCAACCATACTAATGTTTGTGCACTGCTAAGGGGTGAATTTGACTATTAAGAAGTCATATTCATCTAACCTGATGCCAATATCCTAAACTATCTAGATACTTGCTTATTGAATCTCTTTATTGATCAAAGAGACTCAATCGAAGGCATATTTCTGCATTTTTTATTGATGGAATCTGACCATAGAGAAGGTCAGATTCATCACCTTAATGCAGCTTGTTTCCTAATATAGGACCATAAGTACTTATCACATTTATATACATATAATCTTAAGCAAACAATCATGCACCAACAGGAGAAATACTAACACCAAGACATTACCTATCACAACGACAGAGTCATTATCATGCCAATAAACATCTACACAGTTACATCTAACAAAATAGAAACAGTAACTTCATTCATCAAGAACAACCAGTTTTACACAGTGAGCAGAAGATGAGGATTCTAGTCCAAGAATTTCATTAAGAAGAGATGAACTGATACATACCTTTAAAGAGAAAAACAGCAAAGAGACTTGACCAAATAAAGGTCAAGTAGGAACAATAACAGCAAGAAGGAAGAGAAATCAGCAACAGCAAACAGAAACCCCAAAGAAAAACCAAACAGTCCAGCAAGAATACACCCAGAAATCTTGAGTATGAATGTTTGAAGGAAAACTTCCAGAAAAACCCCAAAAATTCAGAAAAGAGAAGATAGCAACTGAACTAGGTCATCTACTTATGAACTTGTTTTTCAAAAGGAAACCAGATTTTCTAATAGTACTCTGCCTTTTCAAAAACCTTTTTTAAGTGGAGACAGTATTTCTGAAATAGGAAGGATTTTATATTCCAGCAGCTCAAAAGTGTAAAAGATGTAACCCCTCCCCCCATCTCTAAAAAGAGGGTCTATTTATAGGATATTTGGGAATGTGATATTCTTTTGAATATTCCCTATCTAAAGCAGAAAATAGTACCAAAATAGTACATAAGGCAGATGTCACCCTTATCTTTGGGACAACTGCCCCTATTCTAGAACTACCCTACCCATTAAAACTCTCTTACCCTTTAGAATCTGATTTCCTAATATATATTTCCTCATATACCCCTTTGAAGCCCCTATATTTACCATTAGGTAACCAGGGTTACTTACTTGGGTTATCATTTAACTATAGTTACTGACACTAGTTATGCCCTTTAGGTGACAACTAGCTGTTAACTAAGGTTGAGTTAATTAATCAAAGGTTAATTGATTAAATTCCTAGAGTTAGTTTCATACTACTTACTTATGTTTAAATCAATTAATTAAGGTAAACAGATTAGTTTTGACTTCTTAAATTAAGTTAAATGATTTAGTTTAATTAAGTCAACTCACTTACCTAAAATCAAAAACTAAACTAATTATCAAGCCTAGGTTAAATGGTTTGTTTTAGTTAATTAGTCCTAAATTAATTACCTTAGGCAGATTTTAGGACTTAGTTAGTTGTTTAAGAGACTATTAGACTAGGTTAATCTATTAAACAAGTGATTATGGAAAATTATTGTTAACTAAATTAGTCTTGATAAGTCTAGGTTAAATCATGACCAAACATTATTTTAGAACTGAGTTTTTAGCCTAATTGGTTGATTAGTTTTCTAATTATCAACTTATTTTTTTAGGATTTTGGTTGATTAATGAGAGTTAACTAAGTTGTTTAGACTTAGTCAGTTTTCTTGTATTAAAGTGTGTTTAAGTTTCACTTGAGCCTAGGAGGAATTAGTTTGTTTAAGTTACTTGAATAGGCCAATCTAACCTAAGAGTTGCAATTTAAACTATGATTAATTGGAAGTTAACATCTAACGGAAACTAATAACATAGACAGCAAAATCAAAGTTAAAACAAACGACGACCTCAAACAAAACATGAACAAAACAACTAATAGAGGTTGTTTTACTAACAAGAATTTCAACATATGAATTCAAGGATTTAATCGATCAGTTGTTCATGCTTGTTTATTGACAGAATTCACCAACATAAAAATGTCTGGAAATTAGCAGAGAAAGGAAACTAAACAAAAACCTAATACTAAGCTTGGTCATACAAATTACTAAACTTGAACAGTTAAATCATACAAAAATAGTGATAACAACCTAAATTAAATGCATTTGGGACTTTAAACTAAAAACGGAGAACATGAACAGGTAAAAGAAAACATAAAGGAAAACAGTGAGTAACTAGGGCCTTATAGTGACCTTCGAAACAGTATTCACCTAATTTCTAAACAAGCAGTCATGAACCCTAATGCGGCTACTATTCAAACGTGTATGGGGCCACTTTTTAAACCAAACTTAATTGAAGGGAAAAGAACAAGAAGAAAAGGAAGAAAGCAAACAAGAACAAAGGAACAGTGACATATGAGAACAAAAACTGAAAAGTAATGATTTTAATCGGAAAAGGAAACCAAAACACAAGACAAGACAAACAGATAGGAAAAGAAAAAAGGGGGGAGGGGGGATACCAGTGGGTGTTTGGCCGGATTTCGGCGGGGTTTGGAAATGATCCAAACCCACATGAATCAATAGCCCTCATCAAGAGTTGTTGACTCATGTAGCTTTGAACCATTAGTTGTTCTGAATCGACTGGTAATAGGAAACTAGGTTTTCTGCTTTCTTAGATCTGAAATCGAAGGGACTTGGGTGGGTTTTTGGGGAAACTGATGGTGGGATGGGGTTAAGGGTGAGGAGAGGATTATAGGGTGAAAGTTTGGGGTGGTTTGGAGGTCGTCCGCCACCGGTAGGCGATTTCCGGCAGGCGGAGGGTGGCAGCTAGGGTTTGGTGTTTAGAGAGATGTGAGAGAGACGGACAGGGGCGGTGTGAGGCTTTGGTGAAATGAGGGGGTGGGGTTTAGTTTGGACACTTATATAGTTTAGAGGGGGGAGTTTGGGAGCCGTTGGATCAAATTGATCCAATGGCTGGGATTTGGAGGGTACAAAACGAGGTCGTTTTGGGTAATAGACAGGGCTGGCCGGATAATGGGGTTTGGGCCTGGATTGTTTGAGTGTATAGGGATTGGGCCTGGGAATTTCTTGGCCCAGGTCCGATTTTTCTTTCTTAACTAAAACTTAATTAATCTAATTAAGTTAAAAATCGAATTTAATCCAAAAAATGTAGTAATTAATTTAAACCTTATTTTTCATCTATTTACAGATTAATCAAGAATAAAACGACCAATTTTATATTCCGAATTAATCTATGATTTATGGAATAAAAATGATTAATTTTTAGTAATTAGTTATCAAAATTATATTACATTAAATAACCATCATTCGTCTATTATTTAGTTAATTACAACTTTGTAATTCTTTGATAATAGTGATGCAATTTTTAACAATTTTAAAAAAAAGATGAATTATGGATATGCAAAAAATACAAATCTTTCACAATTAATCACTGAAAAATCAACAAAAATTCATAAATTCAATTGATTTATTGAGATTTTTATAGGACGATATGGCGAGTAAAAATCAAATGCTCACAAATGTTGTTATGGGTTTGTAACAGAATAAGCGAGATTCCTGCAATGGCACAAAGATCAAGGCGTAAATTCTGAAACGGATTTGTACGAATTTGTACTAGGCGGTTAGACAGATGTACAATTAGATTTCTTACTAGAAATGGAAATGTACCTTATTTAGGACTCCCTTATTATATAAAGGAGAGTAATTCATTTGTAATGATCATCAATCATTGGCAAAGAATATACACTCTTATTTTCTTGCTCATCACTCATTGTCTCTCAATTTTATTATTCTTACTGTGTTGTTCTCATTAGCTTACCTCGAGGCCACCATAGCTCGAGATCGAGACTTGCTCAAACACTGGTTTGATTCAGCCTACCTCTTTGATCTATACATTTAATCTCTTGTTTATTAATTAACATTTGACTAAATCAGGTATTTTTAAGATTTTCATACAAATTTAATTGTTACTCAAATTTTAGGGTAAACAAGAGTGTTTTCAAATTTTTGGTAAGTAAAAAAATGAGGTTAAACCTCTGTATTTATACCCATGGTGCGAAGGTGCCAGTTCAGAAACTAGGCAGTATATCTTGATGAAAGTGTACGTTCGGCCATGATTTTGAATCTGACAATTTGGAAATATCGTTGGAAAAAAGAAAATTGGGAATTTATTTAAATGAAAATCCTGCACGAAAATTAACGGAAAAAAATTAAATAACAAAAAAAGATAAATAATTTAGATCCAAAAAATATATCAATCAAACCAGAGCGAGCGATGACAGCGCAAGACTTGCTTTCTTATCAACTCTTTAAGAGCTAGAAAAAGTGCTTCTATATATAAGCGTAAAATTGCGCGGGGTACCCTATTTGGTCTCCCCCAATTAATTTATACCCGCTTTTTTAAAAACTTTTAACTTGTACCCATTTTTTGAATAACTTCAGTTCCCTTTCCCTCTCTGAGCTGAAGTTCACCAGTTAAGCTGAAGTTCGCCAGTTATAAAGACAAAACTTCAGCATACGAGGCTGAAGTTCCCCAGTTACAAAGATGAAACCTCAGCTCCAGTTACAAACTTCAGCTTTAGCGTTGAAGTTCCCAAGTTATAAAGACAATTACGAAGACAAAACTTCAGCTCTGTTTTTGTAAACTGGGGAACTTCAGCCCAGTATGCTGAAGTTTCCCAGTGTAACTGGGGGAACTTTAGCTCCGTATGCTGAAGTTTTTATAACCGGAGAACCTCAGCCCCGTATGCTAAAGTTCCCCAGTTACAAGACAACAACTTCAGCTATAGATCTGAAGTTCGCAAGCTACTTCAAGCTCGTCTACTAGAATGCTGAAGTTTTGCGTGATTGCCTTTGCTACTTCAGCCTCGCATGCTGAAGTTATGCGCAAAAGCGAGTACGGATGCAATTTTTTTTACAAAACGAGTATAAGTTAAAACGTGGTACAAAAAGTAGGTAAGGATGCAAAAGCCCCTATATAAGCACAACAATCTTCCTCTTCCTACCCAATAAGGGCTAAAGTCCCTTTATAAAAAAGAAATTCAAATTTTTATTTTCCTCTATTTTTCCCCCTTGATTTCTCATTCACACATTTTCCTTTACGTAAAAAATCCTCGTGAATATGATGACAAGATTTAACTTATATTGATAGTGTAATTTTTTTACTCTATCAATATTCCTTTATTTAACATACTGCAGCAGGTTTTTTCTTTTCCATATTAATGATTCCATTAATTAGAAATATTTTACCTGTAAAATTATAATTTAGGTGATTTAATAGTGTAATCTTTTTACAGTGTAACTGTGTAAAGTTAAAGTATTAAAATATTAATGTAAGCCGGGTTGTGCGTGTAAGATGACTTGTTGACGAGAGGGAATACGCAGGTCTTACTCAAGTAAGTCCACATCCAATAAATACTATAAGGATAAACAAAGAAACAGTCAAAATGGATTTGGTTTGTCTTTTTTCTTGCTTTTGCCAGCTTAGCTATGTGATCGGTGGCGGAGGTAGAATCTTCGTAAATGAGATTCAGAAAAAAAAAAAGTTAAAAAAATTGTAACTACTGAGGATTGAATATATGGTCTTACAAAGATTTTGAACTCTCTTGACCACTAATAGCTTATTTGGCCAAGCTTCTAAAATTTACTTTTAAAAAAAAGTGTTTTTGGTGAGAATCAGTTTGTGTTTGGCTAATTAATTTGAAAAGTAATTAATGTTTGGCCAAGCTTTTAAAAACTGCTTCTATATGTATTTTTCTCAAAAGTATTTCTCAAAAAAGTGCTTTTAAAAAAAATTTATTTTTTCTGCTTCTCAAAAATTGTTTCTGCTTCTCCTCAAAAGCATTTTTTTTCCTTCCAAAAGCTTGGCCAAACACCTCAACTTTTAGCCAAAAGTGCTTTCGGCCAAAAAATATTTTTGGGCAAAAATATTTTGGCCAAACAGACTATAAGTTACACTTTACTTGTGAGCTATATCGAGAAGATTCAAAACTTAATATATAAAGGTAAAAAATAAATTTTACTTTATATATAAAATATAATTTTTCGATGAAGAGAGTTCATGAATCACTTCCGTCCCCTAAATCTGTCATGTATGTGACTAGGTCATATGTGGTCTAGTAAACAAATCCAATGTCTTAGTATTGTAGATAAATACCGATGAACACGTAGAGATAAAACAAGCAGCACCAATTTGTAAATGTGAATTGTGAATACACCTGACATCATGTAACGGTTGAGTCCTTGAAAAGGCATTTCTTCGTTTTCTTTTTATAAAACCTTTTTTATGTGCAGTGTCTATCTTTCACTTAGCTACTTCTTTCTCTGACACATGGCAAGCTTAAATGCAATACATCAATGAATTTTTCACTTTTGGATCATCAAAAGCGTCCACCTTTTTTTAGAGTATTACGTATTTATGATGGAATAACACCGATAAGAATTGTGGTTGAATAATAAATACTCAAAAATTTCAGATTCGAATCTTAGATATGAAACTATCTTTATTAGAAAGTGTTATATTTTCTAATGTAAGAATTTTTTGTGCGAATTCAAATTTAATCAGATTCTAATACAAATATTAAACATCGAGCGGAAAACAGAAAATTATGATGGAACAACTAACGTTGAGTAATAATAGTAATATATGATATTTCCTCAAAGTGGGAAAATTGTTGGAGAATGCAAAGTTTTCTAGTAAGGTCATGTGGAAGGAAAATGAAACAAGCATGGGTTTCACGGCTTCTTTCGAACATCACGACTTACAACCAAAATGTATATTCATCCATTCAAGAGATGAAGTCATTGCATCATATTCAGTACGGATGGGTTGACTTCGACGATGGAAGGATGGGTACCTCAGTTTTAATTCGGTAAAAATAAGATAGAATATCTCGGAAGACCATTAAATTTATCCTCATTTTTCACTTTGACACTTCATCTTAAATCTGTTATATTTGAACATTTTAACTAGATATTTTCTGTGTCATTTAATACAAAATTCGTAAGCAGCCAAACATAAGCAATGTGTGTAATTCACTCGCCATGGTAACGAATAAAAAAAAGACACATAAATTTAACTTGAATTAATTAATTAAAAAAGCCATTTTTGGCCATTGTCATCTTCCCCAACTATCAAAAAAACCCCATTTTCGGCCATTGTCATCTTCCCCAACCATCAAAGAAAATCCATTTTCGTCCATTGTCATCTTCCCGAACTAGCCGATAAAGAAAATCATTGTCATCTTCCCCAACTATCACTTATCGCCGGAAAACCCATTTTTGGCCATGTTTTTCCAGCTCAATTCTGGGTCAAATCAAGAAATTTCAAACAACCCGCATTATATAAGAAAAGAAAGCAAGGAGAAAATATGGAGAAAAGCAGAGAGACATTCACACAGAGACAGAAAAAACGGGCAGATCTCGGACGGAAAAACAGAGCACCAAAAATTGTGGCTAGACAGAAAAATAAGAAAAACGAACCGAAAAATAAAAACGGAAAAAGGGGATCGGTGTCTTCTTCGGCCGGTCGACGAACTCACTTCTGCCGGCAGTGAACTTTTCTCCCTCTCTTCTCCAAATCTGTGACGGCGGAAACATACAAAGGAAAAACCACAGATACACTTCTCGAATTTTCAGATCTGGGAAGGAAGATTTTGATGAGGATATGGCTTTGAAGCTCCGGCGTCGACCTTTAGTTCAAAGTGGTGCACTTTTTCGGCGACCTCGTTGAGGACGGTGCCTTTGATTCACAGGAGAGAAATAAGGAGAGGAGGATCCTAAACATATTACCGTTGCTTGTCGCCTCTTTGGACCTGGCCGGAGTTCTAACTTTTCCGCCGACCTCATTTGTGTTCTACTTGCCAAAGAATAGGAGAAAGAAAAAAAATGAAAAATGGAAATACTGATCTCTCATGCTCGTAAAAGTAGTGTATTACACGCACTACGCCATATCACCAAATTGTGTCTAAATGACACAATAAAGACCTAGTTAAAGTGTTCAAATGGAACGGACTTAAGATGGAGTGTCAAAGTGAAAAGTGAGGACAAGTTTAATGGTCTGCCGATGTATTCTGCCTTAAAAATAATCCGGTTTTTACACCAAATATATAAAATAATTGTTTTTCATACAGATTTTTTTTTTCATTAAACATTTCTCATTTAATCCTATATATGTATTCATTTTAATTTTCTGTTAAGGTTAAATTATTTGATTAGGTGTAACAACGGATGCGAAAAGGTATTTAACAAAGTTATAGTGCATTAGTACTCTCTATTTTCCATTTTATGCGGCTCTCTTATAATTTTAGTCCGTTTAAAAAAGAATAAAATCTTTCTATATTTAATAATAAATTAATTTGTAACTTCTCATTTTATGCTAAATAAAATTCTTTTATAAATTGAAGAAAAGAAAATATTTGTATAAATTGACATCTCAGCATCACGAAAGGTAGCTTAGGTCGGGTTGTGCCAGACCCGACATCATCCTACCGCCACTACAAGGGGCGATTTGCAGCCATACCCTTTATAGCAGCCACCTTTTAACTTATACCCTATTTTTATAAATTATTGATTTGGTAGCCAGCTGACAAAAAATTCGTACTAATATGACCATTCTACCCCTGACAAAACATATAAAAACACTTTACGACTTGCATCACGCACAAAACACTTCACTGATCCTCCTCCATCACTCCGTCTCTTCTCAGTTCTCCTCTCCCAAACCAGAAATTTGAACCAGAATCAAATTCAAAAATTCAAATTGTAAGTACTGTAATTCAGTTTTCGAATCTGATTGATCTTCATGATATCTGAGATTTTCAATGACGAAGTTTTTTGGACTGCATAACATGCTGAAGTTTTCCTTTAATTAAGGTTTTTTTCTAAAATATGCTTAATTCTAATAAGTTTTTGCTGAATGTACTTTTATTTGCTAAACTTCACCACTAATAATATGCTTAAGTTATGTCCTGCTTTCTATAGTTTTTTGATGAGTTTTTCCAAAGACTTCAGCATATCTGCTGAAGTTGTTTAGTTGATTTTCTAAGAACTTCAGCATAACTGCTGAAGTTTTCCTCTAATTAAGGTTTTTTAATAAGTTTTTGCTAAAGTTTTTGATTTATTTTCTAAACAAGGTGAAGTTTTTGGTTTATTTGCTAAACAAGCTGAATTTTTTTTTTTTTTTTTTGCTAAACTTCAGCACTAATAATATGCTTAAGTTATGTACTGCGTTCTACAGTTTTTTGATGAGTTTTTTCAAAAACTTCAGCATATATGTTGACGTTGTTAAGTTCATTTTCCAAACACTTCAGCATAAATGCTGAAGTTTTTCTTTAATTAAGGTATTTTTTGACTTTATAGAAAAATAATATTAAAAAAAGCGCAGAAAAACATTCAAAGAAAAATTAAGCATCTTGTGCTGAACTTTTTTAGTTCATTTGCTAATACGTCAGCTCTTCAGATGCTGAAGTTTTCTCCTGGATACAATAGTCTTGTCATGACCTTTTCTAAAAACTTCAGCACAATGTGCTGAAGTTTTTTTGTTTATTTGCTAATACTACAGCACTGAATGTGCTGAAGTTTTTCTCCTGCGCTATGTAATTTTCTCCTGCATGCCCAAGTTAAATATAGTTTGTGCTTAACTTTTGTCCTACATTAATCAGTTTTTTCATGAGCTTTGTTCTCTAGTACATTTGCTCAAACTTCAGCTTTTTTCCATAATTAAATTCTTATCCTAATACTTGATACTAAACATGCTTTACTAGGATGAGTTCAATTTGCATTGTACTTAATTTCAATGGGAGGTGGACTACTGACTTCAAATACTTGGATCATGATACACAGCTTGTTCTTATTAATAAACAAGTATTATTCAATTCTTTCCTAAAAAAAATCAGTGAAGTTACAAATATTGATTCAAGCAGATATTCCGTAAAGATATGGTTTGATATCAAACTAAATACAAGCAAAGGTATGCTTGTAACTTCAGATGAAGAACTCAGTACTTGTATACATTTACTCACAACTGATTCAGCCTACAAGAATTGTCATTTTGTCATCGAAAAAATACAACGTATTTCTCACGGTATAGGTGGTTCAGAATCTGTAACATTCAACCAATCTCTTGACAGTATAGCAGCTTCAGAACAATTTGCTGATTATCAACATGAAATAGGGCAGCCAATAGTGGTAGTAGACAACGAGCAACAACTTTCTAACATTACATCTGCTTCAGAATATAGAATGCTACAACAATCACCCCCTCCTCTAATAAATTCATACCTATTTAGCAATGAGCAAGAAGAAGAAGGACAGCTAATAATGCAAATTGACAACCAACACACAATCCAACAAATTTTTTTGTTACCTTCTGCAATGATAAGCAACAATGAAGATGAAGAAAATATGGAATTAATACCGGTAACATCAGATAAAATTGATGAAATTGCTAAAACTTCTAGTGCCTCTAAGAAATCAAGAAAAAGAGTGAGGGGAAAGCTGAAAGAATCTCCAC
>MDKI01126524.1:0-19809 GCA_005239505.1 Nicotiana paniculata
TTCCCACTTGGAAACACTTAAAAACCTTTAAAACTCGGAGTTCACTGAAGCAAGTACCCAGGCTAACGCCTGGCCATGGCTGGCGTTTGAAGGGTAACGCCTGGGTAACGCCAGGCACCCCCTAGCGTTTGAAGGGTAACGCCAGGCACCCCCTGGCATTTGAAGGGTAACGCCTGGCTTACGCCAGGCCCCCCCTGGCGTTTGAAGGGTAACGCCATACACCTCCTGGCCTTAAGAGCCAAACGCCTGGCTAACGCCAGGCTTGTCCTTGGTCGCTCCTTTTTGACTCTTGAGCGTATTTTCCGACGTTTATGCTCTCATTAAGCTCGGCTTCCGTTTCTAATTCACCCACACATTAAATAAACCCCATTAGGCACATACGACGTGTATTTTTATCATTAAAGCACATAAAATGCAAGGTATATAATGCTAAAAATCATGAATTCTTGCCACGCATCAAAAGTGCTAATACCTTTGACTTGTAAAATTCCAAAAGTTATGATAGGTTAAAGCTTTTGAAATAGCTAAACTTCTTTGGATAGTAAAACGTTAATGCCTTTTGAATTGTAAAGATTTATATAGTAATCATAAGAAATGACATGTCTCTTTCTTTACTAACCTAGTTGCCACCTATCCAAGAAGACTAAGGAGTCACTTGTCTTAGGTTGTGGCCAATTGCCACGTTTTTGGAGGGTGTTGGTCTTATCCCATAATTTAATAGTCAGTTAGGTAATGTCCCGCTACTCGATAATTAACCAATTACCCGCATAATTAGGAGTTATCTCAATTATTTAAAATACTACTTATATTTTAATATACTTTATACATCATACTATCGTGGTACCTTATATGGTACTAGTCCATAAATATCGGGCATTGATTTTAGACATGAAATTTTTACGGGTCATTACACCCCCTACTTAGAATCATAACTTAAGAACTTCAAGTTCTTGATTTCTATAACAATGCACGGGACCGACCTATACTACTCGGAATGACACCAAATTTTGCAGGCAAGTCATAAATCACATAACGGAATTATTCTCGGTCCCGAAATTCCGTTCAGACCTCAATAACATAAAATCACGTCCCAAACCAAATTTCAAACTTAAGGAAATTCTTATTTCTATATTTGGCACCGAAATGCTTCTGGGTCATCGAAAACTCATTCCGAACATACCCCAAGTCCGAAATCATCATACGAAGCCACTGGAGCTGTCGGAACTCGATTCTGAGGTCGTTTGCTCAAAATTTTGACCGAAGTCAAACTTGGACAAAAAGGCCAACCTTAAGGAACCAAGAGTTTCTAAAGCACTCTAAACACTTCAAAAACCCGAACCACCCATCCCCGCAAGTCATAAATAATAAGAAGCCGCTATGGGAAGTCTCGAGGTAGGGGAACGGGGTCCTAATACGCAAAACGACTGGTCGGGTCGTTACAAAGTAATATAGTAGTGAGTAGAGTATTGTTCCCACGAGGACTTATGATTAACTTTTGACTGATTCAAACTCAATTAACTTATCGATTCAAGAGATTTCTCACAAAATATATAAGTGACTAAATTACTACCTAAAACTATCAAGCAATGAATTAACTAGAAATTAACCAAGAACAATTAAGCAATTTTGAATAACAATCAGTAGGAGAGGATATTCCAGGATCACATGTTAGCTAACAATCGTATTGCGTTCTTGGCTTAAAATTACTAGTTGGTTTATCTGGGTTGTTGATTGATAGGGTTGATATTATTCATAAGAATCTGTCGAGCTCTTACTCGCTTATTCAAGCAAACTTAATGCCTATATGTCTATGGAATTAAGATTAATAAGAATGCATTTACACTTCCTGTATTTCAAACAAGAAAGGCAATTAGGTATATTTCTTTCCTAACCGCGAATCCGTTCCCTGATGCCCTGGTTCAAGAACCTGCTCTATTTAATTCTATATGCAATCTAGAGTTCCCACTTTCGAGTTCAACTCTATATTCGTAGATGGTATTTCACTATTGGCTGCTCCGCAAAATAATTAAAAACAAAATTAAATAAACAACCCAATATGATAAATCAACTTCGTCAAATTAAACTTCAAACATCAATATTAATGTATCACATATGACCCCCAGAATAATAGGGTTCATAACATGCATGCTCATGGTAACAATCTCAAGTAATTCCCAAGAATGCATAAAAATCAATAAAAGAAGGAAAAAGTAATAACTCAAGATGAATTCTGTTGTTTCCCAGCTTTTTCGTGGCTTTTTCTCACTTCCCAATATGTTAGATGCCCTAAAAGAAGCGTTTTTCGCTTATATATTGCGTTCAAAAGTCGTGGGCCAAAGTTATCCTATTCCTAATCTGACTCAACTTCAAGGATTAATGATGGGGTGGATGCTTCGCATACACCTCGTCCTCCACTCTTCAGCTTCACATGCTAAGGTGGATGTTTAACATCCACCCTTTGTTCCTCCATCTTTGATGTGCCCAGGTGCGGATGCTAAGGCGGATGCTATGGCCCGACTTCACTGCTAAGGGTGCGCCAACTAGCCTTCTTTCCAAGGTTGGATGCAACGCATCCACCTTCTTCTCCTCTAGTTGGAGCATCTTTTCTTCATATTTTTGCAGTTCAAACACCCTAAATCATCGCACATAACTCAGTTAGTCATAAAAATAATAATTAAACCATGTTGGGCATTTTAAAGATCAAATAGCATAAAAAAGCAGTTAAAACATGAGTGAAGTAATATTAAAACATTTAGAAATGCGCCAAACATAACCAGCCCACACTTAATCCTTTGTTCATCCTCGAGCAAAGTAGAATCAACTCACAACCGATCGAACAAAATTAAGCTTATCACTATCATGCCACACATTTGAATTAAGCTTAAGAACCCATGACTTTGGTTGATACCAACAATTAGCCCCTTGCATATGTATTCTCGGACTTCCTTCCCTGTGTTAATAACATGCCAAGCATGCTATTGAACAGTTCAAACCAATCAAATAGCAATTTCGGGACATCTCAACCTCAGAAACTGACTCCTTAGCATAACTACTTTCAGGCCAACTCACTCACGCTAACTGAAAACTTTAATAAAGTCGTCTATCCATCATGAAACATGTGCCCTCACAACAAAATAGAGAAAGATAGTCCGCAACTCAAATAAAATTTGAACGTAAACTAAGGACTTCAAACAATAGAAGAATTCTCTCACTCTCTCAAAGAAGTTCACGTGCGTACAAAAGGTACCATATGCTTGCCCTTAATGTAAATCTCTACTAGTGTAATCTTTCTGGATCTAAAATAAATTAGGACATTTCATGGTTGTAATGTGGTCTAAGGGACGAGCAGGATATATTTAGGAATAGTGGTTCACCTTCCTAAGCACTTTAACACATCACATAATCAACTTTAAGCGCAAATTCTTCAATCTCAACTTACATTTTTCAACTAAAATCACTCCCAACAAGGTTCCCTTTTTTCTTTAAGCACGCCTTTAATTTATACCTCACTAGCAAGAACAAGATGTCAATTTTATCTCTTTTTTTTCTTTCTTTTTTTCTTCTTTTTCTTTCCCAGATTTTTCTTTCTTTCTACACCTCTCACTAGTGGTGTATTATTTTACAGAATAAGTGTACCCTTCTTCTTTTCATTGGTTCCACTCAAAATCCACCCAAATTTCCTCTTTACTTCATTTAGCGCTCATTTCACAAATAAAGTGCCTTGAGAGGTAAAAGGATCAAAAGTCTAAATTAATAACAAAAGGGTATCGACTTGTAATGTGGGGTGCCAAATAAAAAGTCTACAGGCTCAAAATAGCTTACTAGGGATGATTTTATTTGTGGTAGTGTTACAGTACAGAAGGATCAAAGAAGGCCTAAAATCATATTTCAAACCGAGCAAAACCTAGGATTTTGCTTCAACTCACATACCGGGCAAGTTCTAGACAAACAAATACTACATAATACTTACACAAAAATCTCACCACACATTGGCACATGATTCACTTAGGATGGCTACATTTCAATTTTCAATCAATGCAAGTACGGAGTTAAGCCACAATTTTAATGCACATAGCACAACAATTAGCACAAGAGTCAAGACAATGAGCCTTAGCGTCACAAAAAAAAAACTATTCAACTTTTCAAGGAAAAAATAGTTCTCACAAACTCATGGAGAAAGTTATAATCCACATGCTCAGGTCTAACTCTATTATTATCAAACAAGTCACAGAATATGCTAAATTCAGTCTGAGTCTTTACATCCTACACTACTCTATAAAGAAAATTTATTAACCAATTCAAATATTCATCCCTTGGAAAAGAACTGATGGACAAAGAAAAACCAAGGGGGATTATTATCTAATAGATTAAATGTACTAACTATTCAAGGCTAATAATTTTTTTATGTTTTCTATCAATCTCCTAATACTAGATAAAGTTGCGTACTATAGATCCTTGTGTCCGACCCTTCCCCGGACACCGCACATAGCGGGATCTTAGTACACTCGGCTGCCCTTAAATAATACTTGATAAAATTAAGCACATTCGTAATATGTTATTTGTGTAGGATGTATTTATTTACTTGCTTTTAATGATTAAAACCACAATGTAGCTCTTCTTGAAGTTACCGTGTTTTTTCATAGGATGAAGTAATAACATACAATATGTAACAACAACAACAACAAACCCAGTTTGATCCCAATAGGTGGGGTCTGGGAAGGGTAGTCTGTGCGCAGACCTTACCCCTACCTAATGCATGTAGAATGACTGTTTCCAATAGTCCCTCGACTTAAGAAGAGCAAAAAGAACAAGTGGAAATCAAGGAAGGAAGAAAGATGGAAGAGAAAAGGAAAGGGAGAGATAAATAATAAGTAGTACCAAATAATAGCAACAGGGAATACAATACCTGAGACAAACAAAACCACATAACATAATAAAAATCTAAGAATATGAAGGGACATGCATGCTACTAAGACTATCGGTGAAAAACTATAAACTACCTACTAACCTTCTACCTTAATCCTCGACCTCTATACCCTCCTATCAACTGTCATGTCCTCAGTGAGCTGAAGCAACACCATGCCCTGCCTAATCACCTCTCCCCAGTACTTCTTACACCTACCTCGACCTCTTCTCAAACTCTCCATGTCCAACCTCTCACACCTCCTGACAGGAGCATCAATGCTCCTTCTCTTAACATGTCTAAACCATCTCAGCCTCGACTCCCGCATCTTGTCTTCTACGGAGGTTACACCCACTCTGTCCTGGATAGCTTCATTCTTAATCCTAAACCTTTCTTGGTACACCCACACATCCATCTCAGCATCCTTATCTTTGGTACTCTCATCTTCTGCACGTGGGAGTTCTTGACAGGCCAACACTCAGCCCCATACACCATAGCCGGTCGAACCACCACTCGATAAAACCTACCCTTAAGTCTTAGCGGCACATTCCTATCACACAAAACACCGGAAGCGAGCCTCCACTTCATCCATCCCGCTCCGATGTGATGTGCAAAATCTTCATCAATATCCCTGTTCGCTTGGATAATAGACCCAAAATACTTAAAACTCGCTCTCTTGGAGATAACTTGATCATCAAGCTTAACTTCTGCGTCTACATCATGAGTCCCGTCACTGAATTTGCACTCCAAGTATTCTATCTTGGTTCTACTCAGTTTGAAATCTTTAGACACCAAGGTCTGTCTCCAAACCTCCAACCTCGCATTAACTTCGCTACGCATATCGTCAATCAACACTATTTCATCAGCAAAAAGCATGCACCAAGGCACCTCCCCTTGGATGTGACGCGACAGTACATCTATCGCCAAGGAAAATAAAAATGGGCTAAGAGCCAATCCCTAGTGCAACCCCATCACCACGGGAAATGCTCCGAGTCACCACCCACAGTCCTCACTCGAGTCTTAGCATCATCGTACATGTCCTTAATCACCCTAATGTACGCCACCAGAATGCCACTAACCTCCAAACACCTCCACAGGACCTCCCTCAGAACTTTATCGTATGCCTTTTCAAGGTCAATAAACACCATATGCAAATCCTTTTTCCTCTCCTTGTACTGCTCCACTAATATCCTTACCAGATGAATCGCTTTGGTAATCGAACGCCCCGGCATGAATCCAAACTGATTCTCGGAAATAGACACACACTTCCTCACCCTGGCCTCCACCACCCTCTCCCAAACCTTCATAGTATGACTCAATAACTTGATACCCCTATAGCTGTTGCAATTTTGGATATCACCCTTGTTCTTGTAAAGTGGAACCATCGTACTCCACTTCCATTCTTCAAGCATCTTCTTTGTCTTAAAAAATAACATTAAACAGCCCAGTGAGCCACTCCAAACCTGCCCTCACCACCCTCTTCCACAATTCCATCGGAATTTTTTCTGGCCCCGTCACTCTGCCCCTGCACATCTTACGCATCGCCCTTTCCACCTTCTCTATCGTAATCCGCCTACAGTACTCAAAGTCCCGCATGCTCTCGGAGTGCTCCAACTCACCCAGCATAATGAATCTATCCCCCTCCTCATTCAACAGTTTATGAAAGTATGTTTGCCATATTGTCCTAATGAGTGCCACATCCATCAACACTTTTCCATCTTCGTCCTTGATGCACTTTACTTGGTCTAAGTCGCGGGCTTTCCTCTCCCTCACCTTGGCCAACTATTACAACCTCTTGTCCCCGCCTTTTCCCTCGAGCTCCTCGTACAAACCAGAAAACGCCATGCTCTTACCCGTCGTAACTACTAACTTTGCCTCTTTCTTTGCCTTTTTGTAACACTCCCGATAAGTCCTTTTTTCCTCCTCATTCGTACTCTCCACTATCTTCAAATAAGAAGCTTTCTTAGCTTCCACTTTACCTTGAACATCTCCATTCCACCACCAGTCTCCTTTATGGCCCCTAGGAGAGCCCTTCGTGACCCCTAAGGCCTCTCTAGCAGCTACCCTAATGCAATCTGCAGTCCTGAACCACATACTAGATGCATCCCCCATACTCATCCATGCCCTCATAGCTAACAAGTTCTCCCCTAACTCCTGAGCTTTGTCCTTGGTCAAGTTACTCCATTTGATCTTAGATTTCCTGCACCCCGCCCTCTTCCTCCTACTCCTATTGATCTCCAGGTCCATAACTAGGAGCCTATGTAGGGTAGAGAGGTGATCACTTAAGATAACTTTGCAGTCAGTGCACATACCTTTATCGCCTTTCCTGCAGAGAAGGTAATTGAATTTCTGAAAGTGACCGGGTGCTCTTCCCTCTTCGAAAAACTCGAGTTAGCAATAATCAAACCAAAAGCTCTAGCAAAATCCAACAGTGAATTACCTCCCTCATTCCTATCCCCAAAATCGTACCCACCATGCACATCATCATAACCCCTAGCACTAGCCCCAATATGACCATTGAAATCTCCGCCAATGAACAACTTCTCTATGTGCGGGATACTACGCACCATCTCGTCCAAATCCTCCCAGAATTCCTTCTTGACCTCCTGGTCCAAACCTATCTGAGGAGCGTATGCACTAATCACGTTTACAGTAAACCCACCAGCTACCAGCTTAATACTCATCAACCTATCACTTACCCTCCTAACCTCAACCACGAGCTCCCTGAGGTCCCTTTCTACTCAAATACCTACCCCATTCTTGCCCCCAGCGCTCTCTAAGTACCATAGTTTAAACCCGTCTACATCTCAAGCCCTAGTACCCTTCCATCTAGTCTCCTGAACACACGCTATGTTGATCTTCCTCTTTTGAAGAATCTTACCTAACTCTATAGACTTCCCCGTCAACGTCCCAATGTTCCATGACCCAATTCTCAGCCTAGAGGTTTTCTTACCCCCCTTCCCACCCCTGGACCCCACCCTCAGCCCCACCCGAGGACATGACCTTACTCTCACATCGTTCACTACCGCCATTATAAGCAAAAAGTATTAGGTAAACACTACCACTAATAACCAAAAACGGGATCGAAGGACTACAAGCTAGGAAGCGGAGAGCTAAAAACAACTCAAAGGAGCGACTACGAGAACAGAAATGCGAGCAGGCACTAGAACAATGAATCTATCATGTCTACGAAATTACACATATGCAAACACAGAATCAAAATGAATATATGAAACCTTAAGCTTAAAACACTAGTAGAAAAGATAAAAAAAGAAATCAATCCAATCAAAATTTTCGGCAAGGCAACAATAAAGAAATGTGTGTAAATAAAATTCAAGAAAAATTGAACCTGGATCACAGTCGGGATGTCTGCACTGCTTGTTTTAATATGATTCAAAAGAGTTCTTTTCCGGCCCAAAAATTAATTCTTAGTAACTATTTTTCTCCTCTGAAGTTTGCAAATCAAGAACAATGAGGACTACTGGTTGCAGACCCAAAATTAGCATTTCTTGATTCAGATAATGGATGATTGGCAATAGAATTTCCAAACTCTTTCCTAACGAATATGATTTTGAAAATAACACTGTTGCTATTTTGAAAGGAATTGTTCTTGAAAAAAATAGTTTCTTGATCAGAAGCAGTAGTAGTAAGTGAAAATGGGGGTCTAAAATGAGCAAGCCTACTTCGCTGAGCAAAAAAAAAAAAAAGAACAAAAGAAGAAAAACAGAAGAGAAAGAATGTATTAGCAGCTCTTTTAGTTTCTGATCGTGCTAACAGATTTCAACAAGGTGCAGACTAATAAGAAATGAAACGGAAATTAATGGATTACTGTAAAAGTGAAGAAAATTGTCGTGCCTTTGATTGTGCAACCACCGTCTATTCCGACGGAGCTCCGGCGATTATGAAAGCGTTTCTTGATTCAGTTTACCTAATCTTTCGGGAACAAAATCACAGTTTCAATCCTTCAATTGAATTCGCTTTCAATTGAAACGCATTAGCAACAGAAAATAAATTGAAAGCAATTTGCAAAGCGAAATTTCCCTAATAACATACAATGTATATAATTTTTTTTGTAGTCTATATGTTATATAATTATCTTTTTTCTTATGTTCTTGCATTTGTTTCTCTATTTTTTTTGTACAGTAAAAATTAAAGTTAGTACTAGCTAACCTTCCATATTCCTAATTCGATAAGCGCACATGCATGAACTTATTATTCCATTCGCATTCCTCATTTATGGTCCCTATTACTAAAGACCAATTGCAACATACGTTCCATTGCTATAACAAGAAAATGAGCTCTAACTTTTAAGTGCAGCCGTGATATGGAGTGCAGCTCACCTAAGTCTCTGTATGCATACACGACTCTGCTATCACAAGGCCGCTAAACATAAATGCACCTGCACAAAATGTGCACTAAATGTAGTTAGAGTACGTAAATCAACGGACACCCAGTAAGTATCTCGTCTAACCTCGAAGAATTAGTGACGAAGGGTCGGCTCCGACACTCACTATGGACTATCATTAAAATGCTGATATTAAAATTAAACATGAAATTTATGAAGCCACTGAAGGTTTAATAATCAAGAAGCAAGTAAACATCTCTTTATTATTTAGGAAGTCTCCATCCTTGGTTTGTCTAAATATCTCAAGCAAACAAAGCAATGTCAATTATAATTTAGCTCCGAAGATCTATCACGCGCAAGTCATGTCGAGGACGTACGGCCCGATCCAACATATAAATATACACTGTGTACTGCATAGGGTCGAATGACGCGAACCATAGATGCATCTATTAACCTGCTGAGGCGATCGACCTGCTCTAATGTGAGTAGTGAAAATTTACTCTGCTCGCGGAATATAAATTACGAAGCAGTTCCACGTAGATTTTTCAAGTTATTACAATATATTCCTCAATTCTTTTCAAAAATACAAAATTTAAGGGAAAACTTTCAAATCTCGAAATCTTCAATTTTAACTCCTTTCAAGGCAATTAATAAAACAGTCAAATAATAATATCAACAAGGCATGGTGTAAACCTAAACTACCCGGACATAGGCATGATTTAGTAGCTACATACGAACTCTTGTCACTTCGTGTGTTCGTATTCCCCGCAAGTAAGAGCACACATAATTCCAATTCACCTATGAGGTTCATTCCCTCTTATAAGATTAGAAAGGAGACTTACATCGCGCCAGAGTTCCATAACTGGCTCCCAAGCCTTTCAAACAACTCAAATCGATACACATCGCTCCAAAATTAGTCAAATAATGAGCAATTTCATAAATATATACTCTACTACTCATTATAATCCTATTTACAATAATTTTCAACTCCGTTCGAAAAGTCGATAAAAATCGCCGTTGGGCCTGCGTGATCGGATTTTGAAATTTTTTGAAGATAAACCTTACCCATAACCCCATGAACTCAAATATATCATTTATTTCCAATTTCATGCCCAAATTCGTGGTCAAAATCTTAAACTACCAATTTCTAGGTTTTTCTTCAAAATCACAAATTTCTATAAATTTTCATGTTTAAATCCATATATAATCTTTGTATTTAACTCATCACTGGAAGAAATCACTTACCACTTGATGATGATGAAACCCCTTCCCAAAATTCTCTAAAAAATTGCCTAAGTCCAAGTGGGAAATGAGGGAAATAAGTTATGTCTCGGAATAAAAAAGCCATTGGCTCCGGTCACAGATATCTTTTTTGCGATAGGGGTTCGCAAATGCGACGAAAGCATTGCAAATGCGCCCCCTGGCAGACCTGGCCCTCATCGCAAATGTGATACAGAGTTCGTAAATGCGAACTCTTCAGGCTCCGCAAAAGCGATCATTTCTTCACAAGTGTTATCCCTTCTCTCAACAGCCCAGGTTCGCAAACGCGAACACTTCCTCGCAAATGCGATGGTCGCATTTGCGACCAATACATCGCAAATGCAATCACATCAGAACTAGCAATCCAACTTCTTCATAAAACACTCCAGAACTACTCTGAAACTCACCCGAGCCCCCGGGGCTCCAAACCAAACATCCACACAAGTCTAAAAACATAACACAAACTTGCTCGAGGCCTTAAATCATATCAAACAATGTCAAAATCATGAATCACACCCCAATTCAAACTTAATGAACTTTAGAACTTCAAACTTCTACATTCGATGCCGAAACCTATCAAATCGCGTCCGATTGACATCAAATTTTTCACACAAGTCACATTCGACATTACTGACTTATTCCAACTTCCGGAATCGGAATCCGACCCCGATATAAAAAAGTGCACTTTCGGTCAAACTTCTCAAAACCTTGAAATTTCTAACTTTTGCCAACTGACCCCAAAATGACCTATGGACCTCCAAATCCACTTCCGGACATACGCCCAAGTCCAGAATCATCATACGAACCCGTTGGAGCCTTCAAATCCTGATTCCGAGGTCGTTTAATCAATAATCACACCCTTGTCAATTCCTCCAACTTAAGGCTTACAAAATTAGAATTCTATCTCCAAATCAACTATGATCTTCCTGAAATTCAATTATGACCACGAGCACAAATCATAATACCTAAAATAAAGTTGTTCCAAGGCCTCGTACCACCGAACGACGCGTTAAAGCTCAAAACGACCCGTCGAATCGTTACAATTGTGCTTCAGTTCGCTGAGTTGCCCTTTCTCTAACTCTTCAAGGTTGTTATCAGAAAATATGGGAGTCATATCACCGCAACGGTAACCAAATCTATAGGGGAAAAGGTAAGCTAAACTTCCTTATTATTGTTTAAGTTTATATTATTTGGTATAATCTTGTCTTTTCTCCCTCTTGACCAAGGTCCATATTTGTTTTTTTTTTTCTTGCGCATTATTTTTACTTATCCTGCACTAATTCGTTTTTCATAAACTAGCTCCTCCAGATTAGTTGAATACTGTGTTAAGTTTTAATGAAGCATAAACTTAAACTACCAATATTCCACAAATAATCGTTCTATATTTCATAGTATAGTTATATTTATATAATTCAATTTATCTTTTTTGTCAATTTCATAGTTGAAAAAGACTCACAATTTTGAATCAGACAAACGGTATGTGTAATTAGGCTTTATGTACATCAAATAATATTTCAACAATGTAACTATTAGCAATACTCTGATCCTATGTGTCATGATCCAAATTTCATTAAATGTCATGATGGCGCCGGATACCGCTAATAGATAATCCAACACTAAATAGTTAATTTAGTTCTCATTTTAATATCCTTGAAATCATAATTTCCTTCAATTAAATAGTAAAAGATTGTAATGACCCAAAAAGTCATCTTATGTTTTAGAACTCGATTCTGCGCTCTTTAGCCTTAAAAATCTCATTTTTACCCTTCTCAATTTGCGTGCGCAGTCCGGCGTATTTCCGGAAAGATTTTATGTTGAAAGTTGATAAAAATAAGAATTTTTGCC
The DNA here is from genome assembly GCA_005239505.1 of Nicotiana paniculata. Classification (NCBI taxonomy): domain Eukaryota; kingdom Viridiplantae; phylum Streptophyta; class Magnoliopsida; order Solanales; family Solanaceae; genus Nicotiana; species Nicotiana paniculata. The sequence goes on from MDKI01126524.1 coordinate 12,354, forward strand.
TTAAAAAATTGATTCGAGTTGACTTCGGTCAACGTTTTAAGTAAAAGGACCGAGACCCGTGTTCTGATGGTCCCGATGGGTCCGGGTTGAAATATGGGATCTGGGCGTGTGCTCGAAATCGAATTCTAAGGTCCCTAGCTCGAGATATGAATATTTGTTAAAAATTAGAAGTCTTAAAATTAAATGGTTTTAAGAATCTGTTAGTGTTTGGCATTTTTTATACCGGGCTCGTATTCTGGTTCGGGACCCCGGTACAGGTTCAATATAGTATTTATGACTTGTTTGTGAAGTTTGGTAAGAAATAAAGTCAGTTTGACGTGATTCAGATGCTCGATTGGAAAAATATAAATTCTAAAGCTTTCTTGAAAATTTCATTTGATTAGATGCTAAATTTGTAGTTCTAGGTGTTATTTTGGCGATTTGATCGGGAAAGAAAGTCCGTATGATATTTTTAAACTTGTGTGCATGTTCGGTTTGGAGCCCCGAGGGCTCAGGTGAGTTTCGGATAGGCTACGGGATGTTTGGACTTAGAAAAATCTGGTGTGAAATTACTAAACCTGGTGTCTGGTGCATTGTACTTCGCGATCACGTAGTCACTCTCGCGATCGCAAAGGAGATCTAGGATGGGAGGAATTTTACTCTACGCGAACACGGAGACTGGGTCGCGAACGTGTAGCGGTGGGGGCCTTACCCTTTTCGATCGCGACCAGCTCGACGCGAACGCGTAGCATATGGGACTTGGGGGAGGGGTCAGCCGTCTCTTTATCGCGAACGCGGGCAAGGGCTCGCGAATGCGAAGGCTAGGGGGTGTAGCCTTCACGAACGCGATAGGGGACTCGCGATCGCATAAGTATTTTGAAAGCTGCTCTTCGTGATCGCGATAGTTTTCACGCGATCCCGAAGAACATTGTTGCCCAATACTTAAAACAGAACCAAAAACGGGATTTTACCAATTTTTTCACAAACACTCAATTGGGGCTCGGCCTAGGTGCAATCTTGAAGGGGAAACTCAACACTAATTCATAGGTTTGTACCCCTTTAACTTATTTCCTTCTATTTCCATCATCACCCATTAAATTCCTAGTCCTAAACCTTGTTCTTTCGTGGTAGAAATTAGGAATTTTAGAAGAATTGGGGGGGGGGGGGGTTGCAAATTGGGGATTTAGACCTCAATTTAGGGTTGGATTCCAAAACTAATTACATATTCGGGCTCGAGGGCGAATGGGTTTTCTTCCAAACCTCGAGTTTTGACTAAGCAGGCCCAGGGTCAATTTTTGACTTTTTGGGTTGGAGGTAGAAACTAGAGAAAAAGCAGTAATTGAGCAGTAAGTAGCCTGTTGACCGATGTAAGTGTTGTTTCTAACCTTGACTTTGAGTTATTAGGAATCTTTGCCTTATTGCTATATGAAAAATCATGTGAGAGGCATATCTGTGAGGTGACGAACATCTATGCACCACCAATTTATCTGTTTTTCCTATTTCTTTCCGTTCTCTTTATATTGCTTCTTCCCCGCTTTAATTGTTACATGTCTACTTTAATTCCATGCCTAATTGCTACTTGTTAGATATTGTGTTCCCCTTATTGAAGATATTTGTTATCCCGTAGATTCATTGTTCCCCGTTAAATTCTTAAGCTATTCTTATCGACATTTTTGTAATATCTCGATTTGGTCTCGCTTAGTAGTATTATTTGTGTAGAGTTTTATTGATTATAAGGTTCTCAGTAACATTATTCTAAATTTTAAGTGTTGGTAAGAGCCTTGTGTTAATTTTGTGAAACTTCTATACACTCTGTGTAATTGATATGAATATGGTGGGATCGGGTTACACGACGCAACATGTGGAATAAGGGTGATAAATTGAGGAGGAATAAGGGTGATAAATTGAGGAGGAATAAGGGTGAACTGTTATTATACGGTGGGATTGGGTTGCACGATGCAACATGTGTAATAAGGGTAGAATGTGGTGATATAATGGTGAATCGTGATTGTGTTTATTATGATATGGTGGCATCGGGTTGGGCGCTGCAATATCTTATTTATATTTTGTTATCTATGTTATTAAGAAGAAATAAGGGTGGATTTTGATATGTACGGTGGGATCAGGTTGCGCGTCGCGACAATATATGTGTTTTCTTCGACTGTGTAAGTTATTCGGCAATTTTGCATTTCACTTAAGGATTGGTTATAGCTGAATACTGATGAGACACGTCGAGTTCTGTATTTATTCCCTGCAAGTTATTGCTTTTATATTATTCTTCTTTCTTTTCTGTCTTATTATTCACTGTATGCAGCTTATATTGTGAGTGTCCCGCCGTAGCCTCGCCACTCCTTTGTCGAGGTTAGGCTCGGTACTTACTAGTACATGGGGTCGGTTATACTGATATATCACTCTGCACTTCCTGTGCAGATTTCGGTGCAAGTAGTAGCTGATCGAGAGGTTGGCTATAGAATATATAGCTAGGAGACCCAAGGTAGTCCTGCTGGCATCCACAGGCCCTGGAGTCCCCTTCTACACTTCTACACTTCTATACTTATTTTTTTTTTAATTTCTCAAATATTTGTAATTTCTTTCACATAAATTTATGTAGAAAATCATAGTGTGTTCGTGAATTGTGACTCTGGATTCTAGGTAGAAGTAGCATTTAAATGAAATTGATATCTATACACCTTCACATTTATTTTGCTTTATTTTGCTTGTTTACTGTTATTTATCTATGTCAATACCACACAAGAGGGGGTGATTTTTGTGGTGACCAATTTTTGCGTGCAATAATTATACAAGGACCAGGTTCTTCTATGTGTTCCAACTCCTACAGTTTGCGGAATAATAAACGCTGAATTTAATGAACACAATAATTTTACGTGGAAACCACCTGGCTCAAAAGGTGAAAAAAAACCACAACCTACTTCCTAGTAGGATTTTCCCAAACTCTTCACTAAACCAATGAGCCAAACAACATTTACAAAATAAACTCTTTTGTAAAACAAAGGATTAACTCTAACCCTTTGTGGCAAACTAGCCTCTAGCTATTTGCGACAAACTTCCAGTTAACTATAACTTGAATACTTAGTACCTGTTACAATTGCTTCTAGACAAAACTGAAAGGTACAATTTGTAACACCTACTACAAATAAACAACTAAAAGACAACAGATGTAACTAGTTATTCTAGCTGGTTCAAGTAGCTCCAGATTCGCACTCTTCAATTTGGCTCGAACTGCTTGCAAAATTTGTTCACGAATTTTGCTCTCAATTCTTGATAAATTTCTGTTTTGTGCGTCTCTCTGCAATAAGAACATTCTACAATATATATAGGATTTAGTAGATAAGGAATTAACTAGAATCCTAATACTACTCTTCCTTGGTGAAAGAGTTATAGTCAAACTCAACTCCTAAATCCTTCATTTTATTAGATTCTATTCTTATTGAATAAGTAGTCCTTCTCCATTTTCGTTTTTGCAATCTTTTCGATCAGAAGATACCTAAATTTACCAGAATACATTTATTTCCTACATGTGCATCTCATGTGCCTTTGACTCTGATCATCTATGTCACCTGTGATGGACCTGGTTCATCTCGGAGTTCTTTTGCCAATCTTCAAAGCTATTTCCTTTCTTGGGCCATCAAATTTTCCCTTTTTGATGATGACAAACTTTGTGCTCCAGGCCTGTTTCAGCTTAGTCCAACAATGATACATATTATAGTATTAAGAATATTATAAATATCACATGTTCAGAGCACAACCTATCTTCCCCCTTTTGACATCATCGAAAAGTTGCAAAAACAATTATGTGAATCCCAGATTTTTAACACGTACTCATGGTCTCTTGGGCAACTGCATATGCAATCATGGATTAATCATCAATAATCAACTAAGAATTAAAACTATAAAAAAATAGAGATACTAAATCAGAGCAAACAACATCAGATTTCATTGATAGAGAGAATATGATTCTGCCACAATCCACAAAATGGAACAAAACAGTTAAAACATGAGCAACAAACAAAAAATTCTGAATTTGGGTCACTGAAAGTTCTAGGCAGGCTAGGAAATTAAGGCTTGGAAGAACTGCAGACCTGGTTCGTTTAGCCGAGATAGATGGTTAAGCAGACTTAGAAACATATGAAGACTTCTTTGAGGAAGTCTTGACTTTCTTGGGCTTAGGGGTCTGAACCTCTACTTCTTCATTTTGATGGACCATGTCCATCTCATCCACTTCAACAGCCTCAATAGGCTCAACAACCTTTTCTTTCCCTTTTTCCACTCTTTTCTTCTTACTCTCCTCTAAAGCTCTCTTCAAATCGTCCTCACTTTGATTTAACTTGCTCCTTGTAGTTCTTCCTCTTGGAAGAGAAATATTAGAAGTCTCAAAAGAAGCAGCTTTTGTTTTCTTACCTTTTCTTGTTGTTCCAGACGTTTGAGCTTTTGGAGTTCTTTTCTTCTTTGGATTGTAATTATCGCCTAACATTTTCAGCAGATCCGCCAGGGTTTCCTCAGTAGATGAACCATGTTCATCTGTGTGCTTTCCTATATTTACTAACCCTTCTGCAGCTTCTCCTGATTCACTCCCCCTGCATTTTTGCTACTTTCTTCCTCCTTTTCTGGCTCAGCACCATAGATAACCATCTTTATAGATTCTTGCCCTATTCCCCTCTCTTCACTCCTTACTCCCTCTCTCTCTTTTTCTTTTTTAATTTTGTTTTTACCATCTCTTCTTCTCGTCTCCGGCAGTTCCACATCCTTCACAGACCCAACCAGTATGAACCTGTTTTCTAAGTTTTTCAGCAACATCAGAGATGACCTCAAAGAAAGGTTTAGGACAGATGTTACCTGAGTCATCGGAAATTCGGGAATTGTTTTGTGAGGAAGGGGATGGCTTGAATGAACTTTTAGTTTTGAATTGATGGTTAAAGCTTCCCTAGATCTAGGTATTTCAATTTGGTGAGGATTCTTAACTGGTTCAAAGTCAACTAGATAGGTTATGAAAAGATTTTGAGTTTGGGCAAAGTTTTGCTCATAATTTAATTATTAGTATTCCAAAGTGTGCAGAGTGTAGAACATATACCTCGCCTTTCAAATGAACCAGCACGATGAACCAGGTTCATCATTCCATAATCCTCTTGATCAAGCCTCAATTTGCAAAGATGGAAAAAATTTCATTAGTGATCAGTGAGTCGTATCAAAACATGGCATAAGAGTATACTTTTTACAGTATGAGGCTGAGCAATTGTTAATCTGATTATTTACACCAGTTTCAGACTTTTCCAGCCAATTTTTTTTTGTTTTCATTTTTTTTTCATGTATTTACATTTTGAACTGGTTCAATTAGGTGATCTTAATCATTCCTAATAGTAACCTGTTCCTTTCAAAATGCTCTTTACTCAGTGTTTTTGTAAAGATATTTGCATGATTTCACAACCAACTGGTTACTCCTTGAAGTTCCTTCAATGCCTTGTTGTTGTGAAACAGGAGCAGGAACAGGCTCTAGTGAGGTTTAGGAATTAGTTTGTTTAGTTCCCCCTGTCATGTTGCTAGGGATAGATGAACCTGTTCCATCACATGTTCCTTCCTCCAGTGTTGCTTCAGTTTAGACTGTGACCAGCCCAATTTCTTCATCATCTTGTTCCTTACCAACCCCAATGATTTCACCTTTCTTTCCATTTCTAAAGGAGACATTTCCTCCTTTGAGGTCCTCAAGAGAAAGGAACTAGTCCTTGTTGCTAGTCATGTATTTTGAGCAGCCACTATCCATGTATACTCACATAGCCAGGAGGAGCATACTCAGCATTTGAGGATGGTATTATAGAGATTGAGGGAGGAGAAGCTTTATGCAAAGTTCTCCAAGTGTGAATTTTGTCTCAGTCGAGTAGCATTCTTGGGGCACGTGGTGTCCAGTGAGGGTATCCAGGTGGTTAGACGAGTGTGGAGAGAGCTTTTAGAAGCTCAAGATTGCTTTGACCACTGCTCCAGTGTTAGTTCTTCCATCGGCTTCAGATTCTTACATCGCGTATTGTGATGCCTCGAGGGTAGGCGTTGGTTGTGTTTAAGTGCATGAGGGTAAAGTGATTGCGTAATAGCTATGATTTTAGGAAGGGTATAGAGAGATACCAGTTTGAGGCTAGGCAGGCGCGATTATCTCCTGCGGGGTGTCCTGAGGTCGTGTGATCCTTATGTTGTTTTCTAGCAAGTTCTCTTTTACAATAAATGATATATGTTGTAATTTGAGCGTATATCGCTTGTGGAAGTTGGCATGTCTATTGCAATGGTGAATGTGAGATTTGCAGAAGATTTGAGATATTATATGGTTTGTGTTATATGATTATGAAGGGTTTAGTTGAATCTCACTGCGGTATTGTGGTAGTGATAGTGTATGGGCATTGTGAGTTATTGTTTATCTTGATTTATGGCTTTTGTCCAAGTGAGCGAGTCTACTAGTGATAAGTTGGTTGCACGATTATGTGTTGTATTGGTTTCAGTTCGAGGTATACTGGTGAGTCAATCATGACTTGCAGGGGTGGAGTTTGATAATGACTTGAGTAATGGAAATTTTTGGATACAGGTTGTAATATACTCTATGGGTAAATGGGTTTTGAATGATTGAGTTGTATTTGTAAAAGGTGTTGTGTGTGCGGAGTAGAAATTTTCTTGGTTTCTTCGAAGTGTGGATTACTTCCTAGTGTGTTGGTGTGCAAATGGGGCCTAGGTCGTTCGACCTGTTTGATCAGTTTAATTGAGAATTTGCGTAGAGGGTGTGACTCTCGAAAATGGTTCTAATGGATTCATAGTTTATATATCATTGTGGATTCCACATTCTGGTATCATGAAAGTAAAGAATAGCTTGAATTCATAGAAAGTCTCTTTAGAGTAAGTGTTTGACTTGTGGTACTTTTGGGGTGCTTAAGAGAATTCAGCGGCTTATGAGCCTTAGGGCGTTGTGGTTTTGTGCTAGGTCCTCGCGTGGTGAGTTTTGGTTGAAGATTTTGGTATTATAGTAAGGAGAAAATCAATTTGAAGGTACGGCAGCAGGAAATCAGAGAAATAGGATAGCTTGGAGTATGTTGGATTGACATGATAATGAGTAAGATCGGTTCCTTGGGTGATTATGATGTGGTGAGGATTCCACGTGTGATTCTTGGTGATGCGAGACTAAATTGCATAGTTTAACATGTGATATACCTTACATTTTATGAGCATTAATGATAGAATTACACTTGTTATGTGCTTAATGGAGTTTATTTCATGTGTAGGTGAATTGGAAATGGAAACAGAGCTAAAGGGATGCAAATACGTCAAAAATACGCAAAAGGAGACACCCGGGCGATAGCCGGGCGATTTCCCCATGAAGCCTGGCCCCCCCTGGCGTTAGGGGGGCGTTTACCCCATAAAGGCTGGCCCCCCCGGCGTTAGGGGGCGTTAGAGCCATAACGCCAGGCCCCCCCTGGCGTTAGGGGGG
>ML313298.1:0-27942 GCA_005239505.1 Nicotiana paniculata
TGAGGCCTGAAAGAGGCGGTTGTGTTACTTTATTATTGTTGCAGTATTTGAATTTATGTGTTTAGATTTCCTTCCTGTTTTACAATTATTGTCTCAGATACATTTTCTTGATCGTGTAGAATTGTTTTATTGTGTTATCGTATATATATTAATATCACAGGTTTATTTCTAAAGCCCCGCCTTAGCCTCGTCACTACTTCGCCGAGGTTAGGCTCGACACTTACTTAGTACATGGGGTCGGTTGTACTGATACTACACTCTGCCTCTTTTGTGCAGATCCAGGTACTAGCCTGCACTAGAGATTTTTAGAGCAACCGTCTATTTATTCGGAGACACGAGGTATATCTACCGGCTTTCGTAGATCCCGAGAGTCTTCTACTATTTTTATAAAACTGTTTTAGTATATTCAGAACAATTACACCATTTCTTTCGGTCATTATTTGTAGTATTCTTTAGTAGTTCGTGGATTGTGACACCAGACCCTGGGGTAGTCTTAGAGTTATTTACATAATTAGTTCGTGATCCGTTTTATTTAAATGATTATCATTATTATTTTATTTTATTGTTGTTGAAAATTATTCTAATTGAGTTCCTTTGAAAGTTATTTGTTTGTGCTTGAGTAATAAATTAAGGAAATAAATTATTCGAGTTCTAACATTGACTTGCCTAGCAAGTGTAGTGTTAGGCGCCATCACAATTCCTGAGGTCGGAAATTTGGGTCGTGACAGGATGACTTTGCCAAACATGTCCAAAAATATAGTAATATTTTTGTTTCATAAATAAACAGCAAATATGTGGACGTAGTAAGAACCAAGATTCCATATTAGGTGCATTGAACTTATTTCCGAATTTATTTCCATCCAAACACTTTTTCTTTTAATAATGTCAGTGTCCAAAATTTTGTCAGTTCCTGCCGTGGTGAAATCAGAATTTTCATCAAAGGGTGTTAAAGTATTAATAATTAAAAATATCGAAAAATCAAAGGGAGTTAACGTATAGTAAATATGCATAAAATAAAAAATATTATCTAGCAATATAATATAATTTTTTGGCGAAGAGATATCCCTTGACAATGTGGGTCCGCCACTGAGTACTTGCTATCTCGAACCAGAACAAACACCTAATATCTCCATTGTGGCTTAGGCAAATAAAAAGATACGGCTGAATTCATTAACTTTGGTCAAAATTATATATTTTGTCTTAAAGAATTTATTGAATACGTACACATTATTAAAATAGTGCCGAGTAACTTAATTAAATCGATAAAAATTTCAAACTTGTATTTAAATCTTGACACTTCCTCTACATTATGACAACTTGACGAATGTGTTGTATTTATGAGCTTTACTATAATCTTAACTTGAAGAGGAGCTTAGGAGTAATTGGTAATGCCGCTGTGATGACGAGTTTAAGCCGTGAATACAACCTTTTGTAGAAATGCAAGGTAAAGCTACATCGAGAATTGCCCTTTTTTTTTTTTAATAATCTTAACTTGAATGTTGGGTTGATTATGATGTATTTTGGAGTACTGAAAATACACTAAGGATCAAGGACAAGTTCTAGAAAGATATAGTAAATCTTCTTTTATTAATAATTTTTTGAACATATTAAAAAGGAAGAAAAGGACAACTCGTAATTCCAAAAAAGAATAATAGATGTGGGAAAGTCATGCTGTTATACTAGTATTTTGCTTTGGAATTAAACTCAATGCTTCGTATATATATATTGCTCATAAATGAGTATGTTAGAGCATACCTAATTCTTTTAGTTTTCATAATTCTAGTATTTGCTTTTTTACATTAGATGTCAAACTACTTTAGCAGAAAACTTCAAATGCATTCTGCAAATGTTTGATTTGTGTTTTTTTCTTCTTCAATTACACTTCATGCTACCCATTAAATTAACACACTATACTTTTCACACATTCAATGCTATGTTCTAGTACATGACATATCCACAAGGCATTGGATTTTTCCCAACAATTTACTCTTCAAACTATAAAGAAAAAATGACATTGTATAGTCGTTGAAAAAATAATAGCTAAAAAAATATATAGAATTTGTATATTGTTTTTGTATATACAAGTACACGATTGTTTAGGTGTGTGCTAAAAGCTTTGAACTGGCCAAAAAGCTTTATACAGTATGTATATTATATACAAAAATTATATAAGTTTTATACACTTTTTTAGCTACCAGATATAAATAGTTTCTGGGCGGACTAAAAGTGATAATACCCCCAAGTATAAATGTGTGGCCAATTTCATTAATTTGATTGATGCACTAAAACCTATTAATGGAAATGAAGAGGAATATATAGAGCTATATACAGTCAAACCTCTCTATAACAACTTCGTTTGCTCCGATATTTTTGGTTGCTATAGTTAAGTGCTGTTATTGAGGACATATATTATAACATAACATAAAAATCGATTCCGAAAGAATTTGACTTTTATAGTAATGATTGTTATATAGAAATACTGTTATAGAGATGTCTGATTGTATTATATTTTTATTAAGAATAGCTTGTGCTAAACATTAGACATTGCAATAACATGATTATACATTGATAATTGACAAGATTGTGTTGGAAACTTGAATAGATGTACATGGAACGGAATAACGTTTCACCTAGCATATATTTTGAGAAAATAGCGATCTGACAAATTCTGATGTGGCTTTTATTGTCACCAATTGTGATGTAGGCTCGGCCAGTTGGTTCAAGCTTAGACATGCATTTCTCCTAAGTGCAACAGAAGCTTACGAAATAACCTTTCCTTGTCATCCATGGATCCCCTTCTATGTAAGTTTCTAGGGGTATATAATATGTATATACAGGTATATCATACGTTAATATACAAAATATATACACTTTACCAGCTATTATTTTTGGGAGCGGCTATGCTATGTAATTTTTCCTAATCACATTATTTTTTATATAAGCAAGGTACGTAAAAGATGAATAAAGAAAAAAGGAAAGGCATGACAACTAGGTCCAATAATTGACATAAAAGAGCCAACATTTTAGGATTTGACATATGATAGCCTAAAGTTATTCTTTTTCTTTTAATGGTTCAATCTGCATCCTAATAATAAGCCCCATCAAAATTATTTTCCTAAAAAGTAGCAAAAATGTTTAATACCCTCTCTCTCTTCTCTCAAAGCAACCATCATCATAGAAATTAAGTTCCGTTTTCTTTAGTAATATTCGAAAAAACTCCTAAATATTTTTTAATTATTTTTCTAATTTTTTTATATATCCAAATATATATAACACAATAATAATTATATAATTTATATATCACAGTGTATAACATAATAATGTGTATATCAAAAAAGTATATTAAAATTTTATTTCTTCTTTGTATAACACATATCAGATTGAAAATTTAAGTTCAAGACAACTCCACATGTGTATCCCCTATTATATCCCGTGTATATCTTTATTTACATCAGTGATATCTCATGTATATCATGCGAATTTGTGTATATCCATGAAATTTTTTGTTATATCCGCTATACAATGTGATATGCATGGGCGTCCATAAAAAAATAGTGTTTTATACACGATATTCAAAGTGATATACACAGACTTCCTTAAAAATCTGTATGTGATACACACTAAAGTACACGATATACAACGTGATATACACGTGTAGCAATTAGATTTTTAGGTCTGATTTTTTTAATCGAAACTAATCTAAATCACTTCTAATCTTGTTCAAATTTTGTACATAGCCTCAAATCAAGAAAAGAAGAGAGAATAAAAATAAAGTTGAAATGTATTTTTTCTCTCTTAGTTTTTGTTTCTGATTTTCTCTGATGTGAGATCAACATTACCTTTTCATCCTACTGGCTTTTTTGCATAATATGCAACAAAACTTTGCTAAACTATGAGAGTGAAATAGATGAGATAGGATAAGAAATATACGGGAAGAAAGCAGTGAAGAAGAAGAGAAGTGAGCGGCGGGGATATTCTCAGGATGAGCAGAAAACAAAGTTATTTACATCCCTAGATTAAACTTAAACTAAAGGATCATACTTGCTCCGTTTGAACACCATCCATAGAGTTACAAAACCATTATATCATAACACAAACCAAAATTGAATTGTTTCAAGAAGCAACAACATAACCTTCTCCTTGAGCTGATTATGCATAAGAAACACTTCATTTTCTTAACATACCACTGATAATATGCCCAAAATCACACTATCTTAACTAACCCGTGGCATACGCTCGGATCCAAGTCCGGCAGTTGTTTCGTACCTATTGAATACATATTAAGTTTAAGAATTAGAAACAAGAACATCAGCCGCCAAAAACACTAACTAATTTCTTTCCATCTGCCTGAGCCTTGATCGGAATAGTTACCTAATACCTGCACTGGTGAGCTAGTGTTTTACTTCACTACCTTAAGCGGAGCTAATTACAGTCCAAAATATACTGCAATCACCATGATCTTTCTAATACTGAAAACCAGTATACGAAATTTCTTTAGTTGCTTACTCGGCCTATGCAAGCCTAATCGAACACCCGAAAGAAGTTCTTTATCCATGTACTCAGTGTAATAACCGATGTGTAAACACGTTAACTCGAACACCATCAATAACAAAAAAGAAAAAAGAAGAAATTCAACTGATGCAAGAGTTTCATTAGGTAAATGTAATTTAATCTCTTATATATGGCTCACTTATGTTAGTTTAGAACATGAACTAAATAATCGACGTAAAAGTCCTTACGATCCACCATTGAAATACATTTGACAACGTTCTCAGCAAAATGGGAAAACATATAGATAAGAAGCAAAAACAAAAGATTAAATCAGAATGGGAACAACAGGAAATGAACTTCACCGTGGAGATTGTAAATGCTGGGCGCCGGGCTCCACTGTTCCTTCAAAATGTCAAGGCAAATTTTACCATTGCTATTGATATTTGGGTGGAAAACCTTTGTTCTAAAAGCTATCTATCTGCACATTTATCTCGTATTGTCATATAAATTTGTCCGGGGAAAAGAGTGTGTGTGTGTGTGTTTTCTAAAAAAAAAAATACAAGAAAACGCAAAGATATTGCATAAAACATTCTTCAGGGAACACCCAACTCTCGTTATAAATTTTTCACATTGAACGCCCCGAACAGTGACGGAGCCAGGATTTTCATTCAGGAGAGTCGTTATATAGTATATGTACATATTTTTCCCCTTGGGTGCATGTAGCTTCGCTACTGTGCCCGACTAGTTTGGAATTGAGGCGTAGTTATCGATTGATTGGTACATTTGTTGAACTTCTACTATACCAATGTACTTATCCAACTGAATCTAACACATAAATTGGACTTATTCTGGACCAATGTACTAAGCCAGTCCACTATTCATATCAATTGTAAGCAGTTCTCACCCTAGAAAATGAGATTAAATATCTGTACATGCATTCGAAGATTAATAAGAACTAATATACTTGTTAACTCGATGATACTGCAATTTTACAAGCCAAGAAAACGAAAACGATAGCTTCTTTGATTCTGTGAAAAGAATCCTTTATACAATTAGGAGCCTATGAGCCTGTGAAAGGGACCTTGGTATAGCTGGTGAAGTTGTTGCCATGTGACCAGGAGGTCACGTGTTCGAGCCGTGAAAATAGCCTCTTGAAAAAATGCAAGGTAAGGCTACGTACAATAGACCCTGATAGTCCGGCCCTTCTCCCGACCCCGCGCATAGCGGGAACTTAGTGCACCGGGCTACCCGGCGAGTCATAAAGAAGTTTGTGTGCCTTTTATGCTATAGGAAGAGTACCTTGGGTGGCTTAAATGTATAAGCACGCGGAAAATGAATGGTGACAAGAAACATTCCACAGGCGTAGGGACTATCAGGCGGACCAATAATTGTTGCTTCCCAGTGAAACAAATCGTTGGCAGCAACTGGACCTAAATACAAACAACAGGAAGCAAAAGCATAACAATCAGAGAACTCTTCAATGCAACCTTAGGCACATTTTCACTTGATATTTTGGCATATAGGCTAAATACAAGTAAGCCTACAGCAGCTTGCCTAAGAAAAAGGCACAAACACAAAAGCACAAAGGACCAGATAACCATTTTCCGGAACGTAAACAAGTCTGAAGCATGAGGATGCAGGGCGGAGCTAATGTGCATGTTATAAGCTCGGACGAACCCAGTAACTTTGATCTGAACCCTATATTTGTCTTAAAAAATCCACTAGAAATATGTAGACGATGTGAGCATGGACATGGTAAGCTGGGGAAGAGAAACGTACGTCTACCCTATTTACCTCATTTCAAACATTAGAACCGTGTCCCGTGGTGTCACGATCCAAATTTTCCCTCCGTTGGGTATCGTGATGGCACCTAGTCTTAAGAACTAGGCAAGCCTACTTTCATGGAATAGCAACAATAATAAATAAAATCTAATATTTTTCTAAAATAATTAATTCTTTATACATTGCATATTCCCAAAAACCCGGTAGTATAAGTCATAAGCTCTATAAAGAGTTTTACTACAACTTCTAAATACAACTGTTAGGGAGTAAGTGAAAACAGTGTAAATACAAAATAGGAAGGTGACTCTGAAGCCTGCGAACGCAGCAGCTGGTTACCTTGAGTTTCCTCAGCAAGAGTCTGTACATCAACTAACAATCAATACCTGGATCTGCACGAAAAATATGCAGAAGTGTAGAATGAGCACACCACAGCGGTGCTCAGTAAGTATCAAGACTAACCTCAGTGAAGTAGTGACTAGGACTAGTCAAGACACCCACTGGTCTAATAAATCAACAGGCATAAATATATGAATGACAGGGCATGGCACCTATCTAATGACTACACAACATAGTTATCAACATAACAACTGCATTGCGAAAGGAAATACATCAATTAACGACGGAACATAATAAAGATATACAGAAGGATGGACGGGAACACAGCTCAAGTCCGGAAATCACAACACAATAAGGACAAGTAGTAACTCAACACTGCATTAGTCTCCACGCAAGGCCTTGGCCACAAATACCATTAAAATGGTCAAATCTTCGAGTGTAAATTTTCACCCGCAATTTTCTATATTGAAAAGTTTAAGGTAAGATCCTTTTTAAAGGGAAAATTCTTTTCAACAGATGTATCTCAGGCATAATTTTCTTCAAGATCAAATCTTTTCAAATATATTTTTTCAAAGAAAGTGTCCTTAAAACATAGTTTTTCTGCAACATAAACATTTTTCAAATATTCTCTTCCAAATGGATATCCTTCAACATAGTTTTGTTTAACATAAATATTTTTTAAATATCCTTTTTCCAAAGGAATGTCCTTCAACATAGTTTTATTCAGGATAATTGTTTTTCAAATTGGACTTTCCAATATAATTGTCTCTCAAACATAATTCATTTGATAAAATCTACCGGGATCCCGTCCCGTAATCCCCAATTCATCACACAATACAGAGGATCTCCCAAAATACGTCTGTAGTCCCAAAATCAATATGCAGTACAAGGAGAAAGCTCCCGGAATACGTCCGTAGTCCCAATTTAAATATGCAGTACAGGCGAAAAACTCCCGGAATATGTCTGTAATCCCAATTTAAATATGCAATGCAACAACCAAAGACAACAACTATAGCACGATAGAAGAATCGTACATCACCACATCAAATACAAAACAACCAGGACAATGACACAATATATGGCAAATAAATTAATACAAGAACTTCAATTCACAAAGAAACAATAGAACATCATTCACAAGGAATAATCACGACACAGAATACTAAGTGCAAAAGGGAACAACTTGACTAGGGAAAAAAAAAGAAAAGCAACAAATCCACAAATTCAAGTCAACAACAAGAAGACAACACAAGTCAAATAATTCCAAGTAAGAACAAGTCGACTAAGGTATAGAGTATCTAAACTTCTTTTAAGGTTGAGTAGTTACGTGGATATTCAATAATTTCACTTAACAACAAGCAACAGGAGAATAGTCATAACTTCAGTTAAGACCAAAAATAATTATAGGATGAGATACATAATTACAATTTGAGATAAGCAATTAAGAGGATCTAGCATGACAGTAAAAAAGAGTGAATTCTTCAGATAAGTCAATTAGGAGTCAGATAGGCAAGAGGAGTAAATCCAAAAGTAGGAAATCCTACATTTAGGCAAGTAAAGATGAAACTAGAAATTTGGAAATTCAATCATGCCAAGAACAATTCATACTCAGTGAATATAAGGCCCTAAGATTCCAAAAAGGCAAATTTTTCACAAATAAGTCTGAGCACGCACTCGCCACCTCGCGTACACGGACTACAACCAACATAGAAGACTCAAATCCTAAGGAAAAATTCCCCCACACAAGGTTAGGCAAGATACTTACCTCAACCGCTCAAATCAAACTTGAACTCACGTTCTTGCCACGAGTATCCGACTCCAAATGGCCCAAATCTAATCAAATCAATAACATCGGGTAAATAATACTACAAGCAACTAGTTTAACTAATAAATTCGAAGCTAACACACGAAATTAGGAAAATTTCCCAAAAAGTTCCCCGGGCCCACGTCTCAAAAACGAGTGAAAGTTACAATTTTAGAACACCCATTCACTCATGAACTCACTCGAACAAGAATCATCGAAAATGTCACGACCCAAACCGATGGGCTGCGACGGGCACCCGGTACCTTACTCAACCGAGTACCAACATAACATATCATACTATCGTAGATAACTGAGCTGGAAGGCTGTCGTGAGATAAGTAGAATACAACATGAGATACCAACTTATACATAAGACATACAAGCCTATAATACAATATAATGCACATAGGCCGACAAGGCCATACAATCTTTTACGTACATGACATCTGTCTACAAGCCTCTAAGAATACATAATTTTTATAAAGGTTGGGACAAAGTCCCACCATAAAACAATACACGTCTAGACCATACTAACCAAACGAGCAACTCCGAAGCAAATGGACCGCATCAACATCTTCCGCTGAGCTGATAACCTACTTGGAGGGCTCTAGATCTGTCTATTGGGACCTGCGGGCATGAAACGCAACGTTCCCAAGAAAAAGGGACATCAATACGAATATGTACCGAGTATGTAAGGCACATAAATAAGTACATAACAGATATGAAAGAAATATAGAGTAAATGACTCAACCTGTAAGTATGGATAGCTCTATAAATCATGAAATATTTATAATGTCATGCATATGCGTATAAATGTCATGTAATGCATAGTTACATGTTTCATAATATTATCAGGCCTCTGAGGGCATCCCATCATATCATATCGACCACTGTGGGCAAAATCATCAACGTATACCAGCTGATCAGGTGGTGGTGCGTATAGAACGCCATAACTTTTCCCATATCCCATATAAATATAATATACATTTACACACGTATGTAACGCCATCTAGTCATGGGTCAATGTACATGTATAAATGCATAAAATGCAAAAAAAATACGTTAATAAGCTTTTCTCGGAATGCCATAAAAATCAATATGTCTTTCGGATAGACTTTATCAAATACGTATTTTTCTGAGACCCATGAACAGATGATAATAATAATTCACATAGGGAATCAAGAATATAGACATCCCTAGTATTTCAATGAATAGAGTAATTTATGGAAATCGTGCGTTTGCCCGTTTCTTCTGTAAATTTGAATCATTACAAAAATAAAGAAGGGATGGCCTTAACATACCTGAACCGATTCTCTTTTTGCGGAAACACGTATCTGCGGATCGAAGTAGGGAAAAATTCGTATGATATTCTTGAGAAAGATTGTACCGCGCTTTTTATGAATTAGCATAACACGTTGGATCTTGTAGCATTTCACTCCCAGAAAAAAGAGAAACGAAATCGCAAACATGGACATCCAGGAAAAGAAAGTCACGAATTTCAATTCATAGACTTCAAGCGTTATTCACATCGTTGTAGCTAATAGAAGTGTTAGAACACTAAAATTCTTCCTCTTTCATAATATCACATCTCTGACTAAATATGTATTGTTCCCAACATCACGAATTAATGGTGAAGGGGTTGGAGACTGTGTTAAAGTAGTGGGCATTTTGGATCACTGTTACCTCTTTGTAATGGTGAAGCTTTGCCTAGTGACTCATTTTGCATAAGTTTGCCACCTTGGTTAACCTTATGCCATGTGGCAATCACAAGAAGACCCTTATTCACTTAATACCATAATTATCTCCACCATTAACATAATTAGGACTATCTCAAATTACTTAAAATACTACCCATTTTTAACATACCTTATACACCTTACTATCATGGCCACGTGGTACCTTGTATGATACTAGTCCATAATTATCGGGTATTTTAGCTCGGACCGTATTTTATCCCAAAATGCCAAACTTGGACGAAAATTCATTTTCTTTGACTTGCTTCTACTCTCACATTCACGAATTTGCTTATCGTTTGTTTGAAATAGCAAAATCCTTATAATCTCCAACCAATCTTTTCCTTGGACTGATGTCAATTACCTTACGACAAATTCAACGTACAATATTACAGGGTGAAACATCGTCGTAATTTAATACTGCAAAGCGTAACGTCATCGTAATATATAATGCGGGACGTAATATTGACGTAATATTGCGAGGCGTAACATCATTCGCCCCTTTGGAACATTCATCCTCGAATGTTGACTGATGCTCTTATCATTTTCATAACTTATAGCTCTTGTGAATACTTTAATACTCTCATTGCATTTAGGCAGTTGTTCAGTGAATAAATCCAAAGGCCAGGGCATTCCCTCCTTTAGTCCTCTTTCTCACACTACGATTTATGGTCGGAGTCCTTCCAGTCTCATAACTGTTGCTACCTTCTATCATGCAGCTTGTACGACTCTGACCTTGTAAGTGCGCTTATGCGTCTATTCTCTCCCTTTTCCTCCAGCTATTAGCCATTTTATAGGCCTTACTTTGTAAACATATACAGAGCTTAATAAGATGTCTCTCTGGGCATCTATAGGTATACTGAAGTTCTTCGTTCGGTACCTTGTAGAACTTGCGGATATTGCTATATCTTATTTTATAGACCTGAATCTTTACCACATCTACGTAGGTCATACTATACCATAACTCTTACTTTGATTTATCATTAATGAGGTCTACAACTAACTCCAGGTTAATCTCGTTGCTAATCCTTAAGATTGATGGTCTAATTTCATATCATACTGTTGAAATCTCATCCATTTACTGTTGATTCACCATCTACCACTGATAACTTTATCTCTTATGTAACACCGCCGCTAGGGCTCACGTTTCATCGGGGAACATATGAAATGATTAGACTGATCCACCTTGGGCGATACCATGCTTTCATAACTGTATTTCACAGCATCCCCATGCGATTCACCTTGTGTGGGTATTTTAATCATGTACAATTCATAAGATACTTTTCTTTTCTTCGTCAGATCATTACTCAATCAAAGGCCCAAACGTCATCCTTTATCTATCATAGTTACACCCTAATTCTAGTTACCAGGGCAACATTCTTTCTCTTCTAAATGCTATTAGTCTTAGATTTCTTTGAATTCATTCATGTTATAGTGAGCTTTGTATAACCTAGAGAAACCATTTGCTCTTCTTGTTTTCATGGGCTTAATTTTGAGGACTTATCCATTTTATATCCTTACTCCTATCTTTTAGAACCTTGTCTCTTCATCATACAATATCTTGCGACCTACACATATCTATTTATATTACTTGCAACCTTTCAACTTGCTTGCATCATAGATTTCCCTATATCATTTTGGAACATCAAGCGATACATCACATTGTTCTAACTCTTCTTTACTCTCCTAGTCAGGCTTTTTGATACCTAGACCATAGGCTGGAAGATATGCTACTGACGATGCCGCTATTATTCCTAGATATTGAATCCCATGCGCTTATAGTCGTCTATCCGATGTATGAATTGTTCACAACCTTCTGCATTTGAGTATTCCGCACGTTGTTTACCTTTCCCTTAAAATCTCGCATCATATCTTCTATTTCTTTCACGATATCCCTTCCACATAGGTATAATTTACGTTCATAACTCGATGCTCTATTTTAATACTTGTACCTCTGGTGCATACACTATCCAGTGGGAGCTTTGTACTGACTCCTTATGAGGATGATGCTCTTCTTACTGGTTTTATCGTAGAACTGTTATAGAATATGGCTAATGTACTATCTCTCTTAGTACCTCTGATATTTAAGAGTGATGCTGCAATGTTCTCAATCACAAGGCCTATAATTTTTTCGGGTTCAAAAATTAGACTCCTGATTTACTTAGTTGGTGTAACTCTTTAATTTCCTCTTCCCTCTGATCAACCTTTATGTAGGCTTAAACTATCTTCCAATCTATAACTCATGGTATTGGTTATTACTTTAGCCTTTCATGAATGCTATGGAGAATCCTTGATACAATTGTCTAACAATTCAATTCTTGATTTATGACTTGGACTCAACTCTTTCCTTTTAACTTATACTGGAGTCTTCTACGGCTGTATATGCTCCGTGTATAGAAATCCAAACCCTTAAGTGCGTTCATAACGTAACCAAGTCTGGATCATTGATCGAATAATTTCTTTCGTTCCATCTTAGCTTTCTTTTAAGATAAGCTATTACTTTTCATGGCCTTTCTGCCCCCGTGTTGAATCCATACTTAGCTTATCTTAGTGCCCACATATGCCAGAGTTTTCGTGCAACTCATATGATCTCGAATATTACCTTTAATTTTACTTCCCGTTCATTAGCCACGGTAGGTGCCACTTTCCTTTGGAGTGCTTCCAATGTTGTTGTGAGACTGTTGTTACACGACCATTTCCTCTTTAGGTCGTTGTACTTAGGTTGAAGCTTTCTTCCTTATTACCTCATCTAGTCTTTCGTTGTAGTACTTAGGGAGAACCCTTGACTCTCGTAAATCTGTGATCTTATTACGAACCTCTTGACGTCCCTCCTTGCCTATAATCCTCTGTAGTTGCTTACCTCCATGCCCTTGTGCTTGTAGGGTTGCTTCTGAATTGATATTTTGACTTCCTTCCCAGTGGTACTTTCTTTTATCCCCATAACACTCTTACCTTTAACTACCTCGACTCTTATTTGAATATATCTCAAGTGTGATAATGATATTACTGTGAGGCAGAATCCTCCATGTTGGGGGTTTACTATATTTATCTTGCATGATTTGTTGATTTGTCTGTAACTTCTTGTCTAGTCATGACTAGGCTTTTTCGGAATCAACTACTAACTATTCGTAGGCTCATTCTCATATCCATATTCCGCGTAATCTTTTTTGGGTTATTTCCTTGTCTTAACTTACCTCACGCACTGGCTCCTTATCTAACAATAGCATCCCGGATAGGAACCCTTACTCTCTTTCCTTGACGTTGTGTTTGCATAATGTTCTGGAATCATAGCATATCATTAGGACTTGAATAAGTGCAATCTCATCACTTTCTCGTTTTTATCGCATTCTTCCTTTACTATTCCATAATTAATAGAACCACTTAATTTTGACTTAATGCAATATCAGTCCATATTCCCCCCCTTTAGGGGAGTACTAAGAGTTGGAGGTACGATGACCTACCTACAGATATTTTTCCTCTTCATCTTTGGCGTCCTTTCACATCATTAATGATCCTTACTCGCCTTGTGATAATCCTTCTGTACCAAGGATAACAAAATTTCTCATTTGCGATGGTGACACTTAGTGTAACTGGCACATACAACCCCTTAAGCTTAACTTTGTTCATATCGCTTTCTTTAGGGAAGTGTCCCCCTGAATGACCATTCTCTGAATTTCTCATGAATATTCATCTGTTTTCCATCCTATTATCGCCGGAACCAAAATTTGAAATTTTTATGATGCCTGTTATTATCAATCACTTAGTCCCTAATTCATGTTTAGTTTATCTTGTTCACCAATCCGTACTGGTTTCTATTATTCTGGGATCTAACTTTTCCTTTTTGGTAATTGCGTTAGAGTTGCAAATTTATTTCTCGAAATGAGGACATGACTGTATTGTATGGCCTATACTCTTCTGTTGTCCTAAGGCTTGTAACCTCTCGTCTCTTCCTTCACTTGAATATAGATTCTGTAATACTGTCATTTTTTGATCTACCGTTTTCATCCATGTATCATATCTTACTCATAATGCTTCATTAACTCTTTTCTTATTTCCCTGCTAATTTTTATGCTTATCTATTTCTTTTGAAACTTTAACAAGACATTCTTTTGCTTTTTGCTCCCCTTGCTTTATTAATTGGCTCTTCGGTTTGCTCAACGTTTTCTCTAGTTGTACTATTTTAGAATGCGCTATCTGGGTGTCTCACAAGGAGATCTATTACCACGTTTGCTCTATCCTTCAGAAATGTCAACTAACTCTGCCAATCCATCCACTATGTTGGCTTACTATATCCCCAGTCGGATCTTGATAACTCGTCCTTCTCTTAAACTGTATTTGTTAGCTCCCAATAGGGGATAACTGAGATGGGTGTGGCCAATTATACATACCTCTGCTACTGTTGAGGGTAAATCACAATGCTTATATTTTTCTGCCGGAATTGTAATACTGATAATCTTCATTAACTAGGTGCCTCGTACCCTTCTTCACCGTGCTTCTTTTACTTCTTGAAACTTGTATTTATCTTCTGAATCTCTCATTGTCTTTCACCATTAAGGTGGGTAGGTATTCTTTCCTCAAGAATCCTTATCAAGAGGCTTGCACCTTACAGTACACGGATGATCTACTAAAGACCTCACATTACTTATCATAAGCATGATGCAAGGTCGAGCTCCTCTGACTCAACTCTTCCATAGCCATGTATTTTACCAACCGTCTTTCTGGATGTAGGTATCGTCTTATTACGAATAAAATAGAAGTTAGGAATTTGAATTTTTACAACTGAGCTCTACCACACGATCTAGAGTAAGAAGAAAGAGTGACTACCTAAATGCCCTGTAGCCTCCTGCTTATAAGTGTGGTGCACGACACACACATAAACAAGGCTCTACTAGACACGGCTTGTAGACTCCCTAGAACTGAACATGTCTGATACCACTTTTGTCACGACCCAAACGGGCCGCGACGGGCACCCGGTACCTTACTCAACCGAGTACCAACATAACTATCATACTATCGTAGATAACTGAGCTGGAAGGCTGCTGTGAGATAAGTAGAATACAACGTGAGATGCCAAATTATACATAAGACATACGGGTCTATAAGACCAAATATCCACTTGTATACTGCACATAGACCGACAAGGCCATACAATCTTTTACGTACATGACATCTATCTACAAGCCTCTAAGAATACATAATTTTTATAAAGGTTGGGACAAATTACACCATAAAACAATACACATCTAGACCATACTAACCAAACGAGCAACTCCGAAGCAAATGGAGCACATCAACATCTTCTGCTGAGCTGATATTTTACTTAAAGGGCTCTCGATCTGTCTATTGGGACCTGCGAGCATGAAACACAAAGTCCCCAGGCAAAAGGGACGTCAGTACGAATAATGTACCGAGTATGTAAGGCACATAAATAAGTACATAACAGATATGGAAGAAATATAGAGTAAATGACTCAACCAGTAAGTATGGATAGCTCTGTAAATCATGAAATATTTATAATGTCATGCATATGCGTATAAATGTCATGTAATGCATGGTTACATGTTTCATAACATCATCAGGTCTCTGAGGGCATCCCATTATATCATATCGTCCAATGTGGGCAAAATCATCAACGTATACCAGCTGATCAGGTGGTGGTGCGTATATAACGCCATAAATTTTCCCATATCCCATATAAATATAATATACATTTATACGCATATATAACGCCATCTAGTCATGGGTCCATGTACATGTATAAATGCATAAAATGCATAAAAAATACGTTAATAAGCTTTTCTCGGAATGCCATAAAAATCAATATGTCTTTCGGATAGACTTTATCAAATACGTATTTTTCTGAGACCCATGAACAGATGATAATAATAATTCACATGGGGAATCAAGAATATAGACATCCCTAATATTTCTATGAATAGAGTATTTTATGGAAATCGTGTGTTTGCTCGTTTCTTCTGTATAATTTGAATCATTCCAAAAATAAAGAAGGGATGGCCTTAACATACCTGGACCGATTCTCTTTTTCCGGAAACACGTATCGGCGGATCGAAGTAGGGAAAATCCATATTATATTCTTGAAAAAGATTGTATCGGGCGTTTTTTGAATTAGCATAACACGTTGGATCTTGTAGCATTTCACTCCCAAAAAAAGAGAAACGAAATCGCAAACATGGACATCCAGGAAAAGAAAGTCACGAATTTCAATTCATAGACTTCAAGCGTTATTCACATCGTTGTAGCTGATAGAAGTGTTAGAACACTAAAATTCTTCCTCTTTCATAATATCACATCTCTGACCAAATATGTATTGTTCCCAACATCACGAATTAATGGTGAAGGGGTCGGAGACTTTGTTGATGTAGTGGGAATTTTGGATCACTGTTACCTCTTGGTAATGGAATAATAAATGTTGTTTTACTCTTATACTTCTCTAATGAAGACACTAAGCCATATATACGTGTAAACTTGTGTAAACAAGTTATAGCTTTGCCTAGTGACTCATTTTGCATAAGTTTGCCACTTGGTTAACCTACCTTATGCCATGTGGAAATCACAAGAAGAGCCTTATCCACTTAATACCATAATTATCTCCACCATTAGTCAATTATCCACATAATCAAGGACTATCTCAAATTACTTAAATTACTACCCACTTTTAACATACCGTATACACCTTACTATCACGACCACGTGGTACCTTGTATGATACTAGTCCATAATTACCGGATATTTTAGCTCGTGCCGTATTTTATCCCAAAATGCCAAACTTGGACGAAAATTCATTTTCTTTGACTTGCTTCTACTCTCACATTCACGAATTTTCTTATCATTTGTTTGAAATAGCAAAATCCTTATAATCTCCAACCAATTTTTTCCTTGGACTGATGTCAATTACCTTACGACAAATTCAACGTACAATACTACAGGGTGCAACATCGTCGTAATTTAATACTGTGAAGCCTAACATCATCGTAATATAATA
The DNA here is from genome assembly GCA_005239505.1 of Nicotiana paniculata. Classification (NCBI taxonomy): domain Eukaryota; kingdom Viridiplantae; phylum Streptophyta; class Magnoliopsida; order Solanales; family Solanaceae; genus Nicotiana; species Nicotiana paniculata. Next base: position 17,149 of record ML313298.1, read on the forward strand.
TTGCGGGGCGTAATATTAACGTAATATTGCGAGGCGTAACAGAAAATCGACGTCAAAATCTCATTCAAATCTCGAATTTCTATTTGGGGAACCTTCCTCCCATTTTCAGGATTTTTCACCCAAATTCATTGATTATATTGAATAAATTGATATAGATTAATGATATACAAGTGAACTAAGGTTAGGATCGCTACCTATGAGTCTTCTCCTCAAAACCCACTCAAAATCGTCAAATCCCGAGCTCAAAATCGATTTTAGAAGTTATGAAATCAAACCCTCAATTTTTCTTATTTCTGCCCAGCGCTACTCACACCTACGCTTCTAGGACCCCACCTGCGGTCCCGCTTCTGCGGCCTGGGCTCCGCATCTGCGAAAATCACTAATCCCCTCAAACTCCGCATCTGCGGCACTTTCCTAGCAGATGCAGCTCCGCTTCTGCGGTCCATGAGACGCACCTACTACCTCTGACCACTAAGCCTAAAACCGCACATGCGACTCGTCCCCTAGCTTCTGCGGAATCGCACCTGCGGTCCCACATCCGCAGGTGTGTAAATGACAGGTTCAACAACACCAGCAATAGCCTGAGCCCAAAATTCTTCCCGTTGAGCATACGAAACACACCCGAGACCCCTAGGACCTCAACCAAAACCACCAACCAGTCCTAATACCTTATCCAAACTTAGTCGAGCCTTCAAAACACATCACATAACATCAAAATCGCCAATTATGCATGGATTCAAGCCTAAGAACTTACGAAATTTCCAAAATCTACCACCGATGTCGAAACACGTCAAAACTAGTCTGAATGACCTCAAATTTTACATACAGGTCATAAATGACACTACAGACCTACAGCCACTCTCAGAATTCCATTCCGAGCCAGATGTCAAAATTTCACCTATCAGCCGAAATCGCCGAAATTTTAACTTTTGCCAATTCAAGCCTAAATCTACTACAGGCCACGAAAACACAATCCAGACATGCTCCTTACCCCGAAATCACCCAATGGAGCTAACGGAGTCTACGAAATTCTATTCCGGATCCGTGTTCACATAGTTCCAATTACTGTCCAATTTCTAAAGCTTAAACTCATATATAGGGACTATGTGACCAAAAACTCTCCGAATTTTGCAAATAATCATTCTGACAAGTCCTATAAGCAGATATAAAAGTTGGGAAAGCAGTTATTAGAGGATCAGGGCGCTAACTCTCAAAATGATCGACTGGGTCGTTACATTCTCCCCCTCCTAAGAAAACCGTTTGTGCTCGAACGTGCCAAGATTCACCTCGAACTCATCCAATCGCTGATTTCACACTTCCAACACGCACCCACGGTTGATCCCACGTCACCCCAACTTACATAGGCCTGATGACACCATCACAACTGCAATTTAGCCTTTCTATCACCACCGAGAAGCCTCATACCTCAATTTCTCACCTTCTACTCATTTCCAACAGACCCGATTCTAAGTCCATATTCGGTATCAGTCCCAAACAGCTACATCAAATCATTCCTACACCCACAAGGTACGACCACACAACATAACACACACCACATAGGCCCTTAATAACACTTCTGATCACAATAGCTGCTCGAAATCAACTCAGCACCGACAATTAGCCTCATATCCGATAGAAATCTGCTTCAAACCTCCATCACACTGGTAATAATTCAAGAAACACGAGGACCTCATACTTGACACCCGAACCACCCAACCAAAACTAATACCACCGGGAACTCACCCCGCAAGCTAAAACTCAAGGAGCACAGAACGAAAATGACTGAATATGAAAAGAAGAACACATAAGGAAACTATCAAACAAGCCCGACATGCAAAACTCTTTATCAATGCTAACCTACAAAACAATATAACAAGGAAAGAATTAAAGCACATGAACAAATCACAAGGATCCCATCCTGGTATGACTTCCACCGCTGTGCTCAGCCCGGTTCGAATACATCGAATCACGAAGGATCACGAGGGTCTCGCCCTCAACTCTACATCACAAATAGGATCACCAACTGAAACTTTTCACTAGATCGCTTCCTTCAACAAAATTACAACACGTGCTGGCCCCCACACCGGTGGAGCATAAGAATCACAGCTCCTAACCACTGTACCCAGGAATCACATCGAGCCTACCGTACTGGACAACAGGAATTTACTAATAGTCCCATATCTTTCAATAAGGAATAGAAACATACGATAGACACGGATACCACTCACAAAATTCTCCCAACAGGAGCAAACACGAAGATAGAGTGCAAAGTATGAAATTTACTCATGAATGAAGTGATAAATAAGGGAACTCACCCCGACTAGCAGAGCTATAATGAAATACAAATGGTGTCGTTCTATAACAAATCAAAACATACCGGTATGATAACATCTGGCACAACGGACTCCGGCCTACTATACGAAACACATCAACAGGTCGGACCTCCCCCTCTTGGGCGCCCTCTACTCACCCGAATGCCCTGTTGTAACACATCTACCCGGAGCCTGGGACAATCTCTCACCCTGTGAGTAGTATCTCCACACTCAAAACAACCTCTCTTCTGGCGTGGTTGTGGAAACTGTGTGATACGAGTACTTTGAGACCCACGAGTACCTGAAACCCCATGCGAAGCCGGTAATGCAAACTGAACTGGCTGACCCACAAAACCTCTACCGTGTCGGACCCTGCCTCCAAAATAAGGACCAACAGATCTCTCCGGTCTACGAGGCCTCCTCGACTCCCTAGACTCTCTCTCCTGATCTCGTCTGTTCTCTCGCTCCCGGTCCCACATGCCCTCTAACCGGCGAGCGATCCCTACCACCTGTTGAAATGAAACATACGACCCCAACTCTCGAGCCATGCTAAATTGAATATCATGCCTGAGATCTTCAATGAATCTACAGACTCGCCCTCTAACTGTAGAGACTAAGGCAGGTGAATGCCTGGCCAAACCATTGAATCTGATGGCATACTCTAATACTGACGTAGTGCCCTAGCGCAACTGCTCAAACTCCACGCGCTATGCATCCCGAAGGGACTGGGGTACAAACTCTCTCAAGAACATCTCTAAAAACTGACTCCATGTAAGTGAAGCTGACTCGGCCGGGCTACTCAACTCACATGCCCGCCACTGCTGATAAGCCGCTCCCTAAAGCTGGAACGTAGTAAAAGCAACCCTGCTTGTCTCAACAATATCCATAGTGCGGAGGATGATATGGCACTCCTCTAGAAAAGCCTGTGCACTCTCTGAAGCCAATCCGCTGAATGTAGGAGGGTTATATCTCTTGAACCTTGAAAATCTAAGTTGCTCTCCCTCAGATGTTGCTACTCTGACCATGAGCTGAATTGGAACCACATGTTGTGTCACTATGACACCTGGACCTTGACCAACGTGAACTCGCTGCTCTGGAGTGTGGATGCTGGGAGTCTGGGCTCCTCCCCCGGTCGGTGAAGCAACTGGTGCAACCTGAAGTAACCCCACTTGAGCCAATATACCAAACATGCTCAGGAACTGTGCTAAAGTCTCCTGAAGCCCGGGGGTAACAACGGGCGCCTCCGGTGCCTGCTCCTCAACTGGATGTAACGACTCGGCCGGTCGTTCCGTAGAAATTTAATTATTATTCCTATTTTTTCCTTGTCATAGGTTGGTTATACTATTTATGATGTGTTAGAGTTGGTAGGCTCAGAACCGGAACGGTTGTAGCAAGAATTTAGTCATTTAGTCTTTAAAAATAGCCTTATAGTTGGAAAAATCATCTGAGAGTTGATTTATTGGTAAACGACCTCGGAACGCAGATTTTATGGCTCGGATAGCTTTGTTAGGTGATTTGGGACTTAGGAGTGTGTCTGCAATATTTTTCTGATGTCCGGTGTAGAATTAGGCTTGAATTGGCGAAAATTAGTTTTTGGCGATTTTCGGTCAGCAGTGAAAAATAGGCTATCGAGGTCGGAATGGAATTCCGATAGTTGGAACAGGTTCGTAATGTCATTTTGGTTAGATGTGAAAAATCTCAGATCAATCGGAGGTGTTTTGGATAGTTTCGGCATCGTTGGTGGAATTTAAAATTTTCAAAGTTCATAGGCTTGAATTCGATGTGATTTTGGTGTCTTGATGTTTCAAGGGCTCGACTAAGTTCGTATTGTATTTTGGGACGTGTTGGTATATTTGGTTGAGATTCTGAGGGCCTCGTGTGGATTTCAGAAGGTTAACAGATCAATTTAGACTAGAAGAAAAGTTGCTGCATTTTTTTCACAGCAGCATAAACAGTACCGCAAAACTTCTGGACAGTGTATATATAACAAGCAGTCCGAGTTTCTTCTATTTTTGAACGAGATTTGAGCTTTTGGATCGATTTTGAAGAGGGAAGACGATTGTTCTTCATTGAGGTAAGGATTTTGGACCCAATAACTCAATTATATGTGATTAAGGACCAAATGGGAAAATCAGTAGAAAAAGGTGAAATTAGGGCTTGAGTTTAAGAGGCCTTTTAGGGATGATTTGAGGGGTCAAACGGACTCCGATGTCAGAGTTCTTTATATGTACAGACTTTTGAGATGATGGGGATCGTTTTGGTATAAAGTTGTTCGAGTTCCGAGACACGGGCCCGTGGGTCGGGTTTTGGCTAATTTCGGGTTTTGTGCTAAAATTGATATTTTTCAATTGGAATTCATCCCCTTAGCATAATTTGATGTGAAAAATCCGAACTTGATAGATTTGGAGCACTCGGGAGTTGATTCGAGAGGCAAGCGTGTTGCGGAATAGCTTTTCGGGCTAGTTTGAGGTAAGTAATGTCTTTAAATCCTGTCCTGAGGGTATGAAACCCTGGACTTTACATCCTTTCACGGATTTGGAGTCACGCACACACTGGATGATGAGTGTGGGGCCTGCACGAACTGGAAATTTGGAAATATGTTCCTTTTTAGGCAACTATTGATTTGCAAAACTGCTTTTAAAGCATATGTTTATTAGTATTACTATGTTTTGTTATACTTGGGTTGTAAGCCATGTTTGGGGCCTAGTGCCGATTAGTTTTAACCCCTTGGGGGCTATTTTATTGATATTCCTCACTTTGAAACTATGATTTTACACTCAATCTTTCTTGCTAAATTATTTTGACACTCAGAGTTTGTTGATATTATTTCTTGAAATAAAATACTGTTTTGGGTCGAGAACCCCATTTTATTTATGGCCCGAGTGGTGTGCTGAGAGTGTCTGACTGAGTGAGGCCGAGGGCCAATGTTGTGAGGATGTTATGATATGAGAGAGGTCGAGTGCCTGAGAGTGATTGATGCCATGATTTGGCTTGTTTATAGCGCTTGGGATGTAGGAGCCCCTCCATAGTCTGTACACACCCCCAGTGAGCGCAGGTACCTACTGAGTGCGAGTGTCGAGTAATGAGTGATTGGGAGGCATGAGTGACAGTGAGGTTGCCCGAGGGGCTGATGCTGACTGACTGTGAGGTGCTGAGTGACTGATTACGAGTGATGATTTTGCCCGAGGGGCGGTTTAAAATGATATTTTGCTGATCTTTTGATTTTTATTTTTTTCATCTTTCAAACTGATATTTTGGGAATTTTACTGAGAAATATTGGAAATTATATTTGTTTCAAGGATTTTTACGGAAACTGGTTTTCGAACTTATGTATATTTATTGAGACTTGATATTTTTATGGTTTTGTGGATTGGTGTATTTGTTGCTGTATGTTTCTTATTCTCCAGACTGTGATTTATTTTCATTATTACTGAGTTGGCATACTCATCATTACTCCCTGCACCTCTGTGTGCAGACCCAGGTACTGGTTCGGAGCAGTAGCCATCCGAATTCGTTATTGTCAGCTTTTGGGATTTCGAGGTAGCTGTCCAGCGTCCGCAGCTTCTCCATTTCCCTTCCTTCATTAGTATTAGTATTTTATTCCGAGACATGTTTTATGACATTAGTAGTGTTAGTTTTCTTAGATGCTCGTGATCGGTTGACTCCAGTCCTGGGGGATTTGTTTAGACAGTAAATTATATTATTATGTTTGCTTAAAGACTTAGAGATAATTTTTATAATTTGTTTCTCGTTATTATTTATTTTTGAGAAATTATATTAAAACAAATGTGTAGTTATGTGATGGTTGGATAGCCTAGTTCCACGATAGGCGCCATCACGACCTGTTAGGATTTGGGGTCGTGACATTTGAACTGCCGGTGGCTCCTCAACGGCTGCTCTGGTAGGTGGCCTAACTACGGCACGTGCTCCTCGTCGACCTTGGCCTCTGCCCCTAGCGACATTTGTCTCGAGGTGACATCATCAAGAACAGCGGTTCGTGTCCTCACCATCTGTGAGAGAATAGAATGACAAATTTCCATCTTCAAGGTCAATGAACTCGCACGATAGGAATGAAATAAATGGAATTGTCCTAATAGTTCGGTAGCCTCTCGAAGATAAGTACAGACGTCTCCGCACCGATCCGCAAGACTCTACTAGACTCGCTTATGACTCGTAACACCTATGAACCTAGAGCTCTGATACCAACTTGTCATGACCCAAAGTTCCCTTCCATTGGGTATCGTGATGGCACCTAGTCTTAAGGACTAGGTAAGCCTACTTTCATGGAATAGCAACAATAATAAATAAAATCTAATATTTTTCTAAAACAAAAATAATTCTTTATACGTTGCATATTCCCAAAAACCCAATAGTACAAGTCATAAGCTCTATAAAGAGTTTTACTACAACTTCTAAATACAACTGTTAGGGGGTAAGTGAAAACAATGTAAATACAAAATAGGAAGGTGACTCCGAAGCCTGCGAACGTGGCAGTAGGTTACCTTGAGTCTCCTCAGCAAGAGTCCGCACAGCTACTAACAAATCAATACCTGGATCTGCACGAAAAATGTGCAGAAGTGTAGAATGAGCACACCACAACGGTGCCTAGTAAGTATCAAGACTAACCTCAGTGAAGTAGTGACAAGGACTAGTCAAGACACTCACTGGTCTAATAAATCAGCATGCATAAATATAGGAATGACAGGGCATGACACCTGTCTAATGACTACACAACATAGTTAACAACATAACAACTGCAATGCGGAAGGAAATACAGCAATTAACGACGGAACATAATAAAAATACACAGAAGGATGGACGGGAACACAACCCAAGTCCGGAAATCACAACACAATAAGGACAAGTAGTAACTCAACACTGCATTAGTCTCCACACAAGGCCTTGGCCACAAATACCATTAAAATGGTCAAATCTTCGAGTGTAAACTTTCACCCGCAATTTTCTATATTGAAAACTTTAAGGTAAGATCCTTTTTAAAGGGGAATTCTTTTGAAATATAATTTTCTGTAATGACCCGACCGGTCGTTCCGAGAGTAATAGCCCTGTTTCCCCCGTTTCTGCTTCGTTATATATGGTTCAGCTTCATTATGTTGTGATAGATTGGTTGGCTCGGGTTCGGAGCAATTTTTGGAGAGAAATGAGACACTTAGTCTCTTAACTTGGTTCAATAGTTGAAAAAGTCAACCGGAAGTTGACTTATTGGTAAACGACCTCCGAATGCAGATTTTATGGCTCAGATAGCTTCGTTAGGTGATTTGGGACTTAGGAGTGTGTTTGGGATGTAGTTTTGAGGTCCGGTGTAGAATTAGGCTTGAATTGGCGAAAGTTAGTTTTTGGCGATTTCCGGTCGGTAGTGGAAATAGGCTACGGGGTCGGAATGGAATTCCGGAAGTTGGAGCAGGTTCGTAATGTCATTTTGGATATGTGTGCAAATTTTCAGGTCAATCGGATGTGTTTTGGTTGGTTTCTGCATCCTTGGTGAAATTTAGAAATTTCAAAGTTCATAGGCTTGAATTTGATGTGACTTTTGGTGCTTTTGCGTTGTTTTGGTATTTCGAGGACTCGACTAAGTTTGAATAAGGTTATAGGACCTTTTGGTATTTTTGGTTGGGGTCTCGAGGGGCTCGGGATGATTTCAGATAGCCATCGGAGGATTTCGAGTTGGAATATAGCAGCTCATGCTGCTGGTAATAGTGTGACCGCACCTGCGGATAGGGGACTGAAGGTGCGGGCCCGCATAAGCGGACAAGGCTCCGCATATGCGAAAATTGGCTGGATCAGTGAAGGTCGCAGATGTGGACGTGGAGCGGCACCTGCGGTGTCGCAGGTGCGGAAAATCGACTTTAAGTGTTTTCTCGCAGGTGCGCACCTGGGTCTGTAGGTGCGAGATTTAGGCCGCAGGTGCGGAATCCCTTGACAGATCATATAAAAAGGGTCCTTAGCGAAATTTGGTCTTTTTTCACCATTTTCATACGGGTTTGAAGCTTTTGAAGGGTTTTTGAAGAGGGAAATCGATAGTTCTTCATTGAGGTAAGGATTTTGGACTTAAAACTCGTTTATATGTGATTAAGGGTTTGATTAGTGGTGAGAATTGGGGAAAATCAGTGCTAAAAATAGGTAATTAGGGCTTGTGATTAAGAAACCTTAAAATGGGAATTTGAGGGGTCATTTGGACTCCGATTTCAGTGTTCTTGGTATGTATAGACTCGTGAGAGGAAGAGGATTCTTGTAGTGTAAATTTTATCGAGTTCCGAGACGTGGGCCTGGGGGTCGGGTTCGACCGATTTCGGGATTTTTGGGTAATTCTGATAATTTTCGAATGGGTTCCAGTCCTTGGCATATAATAATGATATAAATCTAATTTTTGGTAGATTTGGAGCACTCGGAGGCCGAATCTGGAGGCAAAGGCACTGCAGACTAGTATTTTTAGTCGATTTTGAGGTAAGTAACGATTGTAAATCTAGACATGAGGGTATGAAACCCCGGTATTTCACTTTGTTTTGGTAAATGAGGTGACGCACATGATAGGTGACGAGCCTGTGGGCGTGCACCGATAGGGATCATGACTTGGTCCGTCCCGTAGCGACTACTAAGCCGTATAATTGATTTGAAATCATGAAATAACCTGTATTTTGGAGACTTATAAATATCTATGGGCTGTAAGCCATGTTTGGGGCCTTGTGCCGATCTGTTTAGATCCTCAGGGGTATTTTTACACTATTCTCACACTATGTTAGTAAATAATTTGTGAACTCAGTCAGGCTTACTACTTGTTGCTATTTTCACTGTTATTACACTGTTTAGAGTACTGTGAGGTATTTTGGGTTGAGCCCCGTGATGTTGAGATGAGTTGCCCGAGTGGCTTGAGAGGAAGACTGAGTGAGGCCGAGAGCCGAGATTTGTGAGGATAGTTATGGATTGGGTTGCACGCCGCAGCAGATATTATATGGATCGTGTTGCGCGCCGCAACATATGTATATTGGATCGGTCTGCACGCCACAGCGATATAGCGTTTGGGCTGTAGGAGCCCCTGTCACGACCCAAATTCCCAATCTTAGGGATCGTGATGGCGCCTAACACCACACTTGCTAGGCAAACCAATATTAGAATTCAATTAGCTATTTTCCTTTGGATATTTAATTAAAAACAATAATACAATTTAAAGTAAATTAAATCTAATGATTTCCAACTAATAACTTCATATATAAGAAATGATAAACGAATAAATAAACTGTGCCACGAACTAAATATATATATAACTCTAAGATTACCCAGGGTCTGGTGTCACAGTTCACGAACTACTAAAGAATACTAAAAATAATGGGCTGAAAGAAATAATATAATTATTTTGAGAAAATATAAAATAATCTCTACGAATTAAGAGAAGACGCTCGGGATCTACGAACGCCGACAGATATACCTCGTGTCTCCGGATAATGGATGGCTGCGACTAAAAATCTCTACTGCTGGTCGGTACCTGGATCTGCACAAAAGAGTGCAGAGTGTAGTATCAGTACAACCGACCCCATGTACTGAGTAAGTGCCGAGCCTAACCCCGACGAAGTAGTGACAAGGCTAAGGCGGGGAAATTATAACTTAACCTATGACAATATATGTATATAATAAAGTAAAAAAATAATTCTACGCAAACAAGATAATATAATTGCAACAATAAATAAATAAATTAACTCAGTAGCCTATTCTAGGCCTCGGTTGTCACCAAAATTTCACATAATTTTTCAAGTTTCCAAACTTTAATTTAACATAACCAAATGTGCATGATATGAGAAAATGGTAGGATAAAACAATAAATTTCCAAATCTTTGTAATAAAATCAACAAAGCATAATTATCCTCCCTCATCACTGTCATATATTTATATTCTCCCTGTCCATCCTTATCACAGTCAAATATATATTTCTCTATCCACCCTTATCACAGTCATATATATTTATTTCCCTGTCCACCCTTATCACAGTCATATATATTTATTTCCCTGTCCACCCTTATTACAGTCATATATATTATTTTCCTGTCCACACTTATCACAGTCATATATATATTTGTATATTTATCAAAAACACTCACAATTCAGGCCAAGCCTTACACAACACTTTTATCTCAACAATTGTAAATAGAAATTGTAGTTCTCATAAACTTACCTTTATGTAGACGTAAATGGAACCAGCTATATATATATATATATATATATATATANTTATTTCCCTGTCCACCCTTATTACAGTCATATATATTATTTTCCTGTCCACACTTATCACAGTCATATATATATTTGTATATTTATCAAAAACACTCACAATTCAGGCCAAGCCTTACACAACACTTTTATCTCAACAATTGTAAATAGAAATTGTAGTTCTCATAAACTTACCTTTATGTAGACGTAAATGGAACCAGCTATATATATATATATATATATATATATATATATATATATATAC